>BQKN01061768.1:0-132602 GCA_022839385.1 Asparagus kiusianus
TATGAAATATCTTTTTTGAACCGATATTTTGTTTTATTAAACAAAAATCAAGAATCATAGTAGTGACCACCAACAAATCACCTAAAATGTTAGAATTCAATCCCAAATTAAGTACTAGTAGAAAGGCATGTTTCAAATTTTTTCATAATTGAGCTCATCAAATTTTTGCTAGCATATGATACATATCAAGATATGCATATCAAATTTAGCATTAATGTAAATACAAAATTTAAAGCACAATCAAAGGTTAAAAAGCTTGATGGATAAGAGCTCTATCCAACTAGAGAAAGTATAAAATGGTCTCTGGTACATGACATTAAATGTGCACCAAAGTGATATCAACCAAAGTAATTGAACTTTAGGATTCGTGTATGGATCTAATAGTTGACAACGATTTGGTGCATATTACATACCATGGGTCGTCTTCATTGGATACTTCATTGTCCATCTGGGTTGGGTCTTTTACACGCAATCTCACGTGATTATAATTTTTATTTATTTTTTAAAGTTTTAAAATACATAAAAATTATTAGTCCATTGTAGGTTGTCTAAAAATTACTGCAGATAGATTATCCTCATAATGCAATGATGATGGAAGTTACAATCTGACGACTTTCACATCAACAGACAAATGTTACAATCTAACGACTTTCACAACAATCGATGAAAGCTCCAAGCTGATGGCTTTTACGACAACATAAGAGAGTTACAAATTGACGACTCTCATAATTTAAAAAGTCAAATGCAAGGATTACAAGATGACAATCTTTGCTGAAGTTAAAAAAGAGATTATAATTATCTATCTCTTCAAATCAAAACGCGAGGGTCCACCCCCGCGTTTCAACTTCAAAATGCAAGGGTCACCCCCACGTTTTAATCTCAAAGCCCGAGGCTCACCTTCACGTTCCAAGCTTCAAACGTGGAGCTCACCATCATATTTCAAAAGCCAAACGCGGAGCTCACCTCCACGTTTCAAAAGCTGAATGCGTCGTTCACTCCCAAACACGAACCTCATGTTTGAATGGTTCAAACACGATTTGAACGGTTTCAAAACCATTTTGTATGTAATGGGGTCATTAAAGCCCCTATCATGGAGCAATTTAACGGGTCAGTTACACCCCTTTAACCTTGTAAATAGCTGAGTTTACAGCTAAAACGGGGTTGGCTTGAGTTAACTTAGTTGGAGCTTGTTTAAGGCATTTGTTAAGATTTTTGTGGGAGCTTTTTCCTTGGCTTTTGAACTGTTCTTGGTTGAAGAACTTTTAAATAGGCTTTTTAGCTTATTTCAAAAAAAGGGATTAAATTTCTTTCTGAAATTAACTCTTTTATGGAGTTTTAAACTCAATTAGAATCTTAAACTTGCCTCGCAAGTTCTTCCCGATGTTTATTCAAGAGGAATAGGCAACATTTTACGAAGCGGGGTGCTCGGATCATCAACGAGATACAAGATTCAAGCTCTCATCGTCACCAAGAAGAACCTAATTTTAAATAAAGGGAAGGATCTTCCTGGATTCCTCCTCTCTTTTGTAAATCAAAAAACCGATAAGAAGAATTATAATTTTTTTTCTAAGCCAGTTAGAGAGAGATTGCAAAGAGAGATTGTATTTATTCTTTTCTTAAGTCAGTTAAGGAGAATTAATAACATTTTCTCTTAATTTTTTTTAATTTTTTCCTACAAACAAAAGATGGCGACTCCGCTGGGGACTAGCTTTTTCACTGATGAAGAGGTGGTAGCGCAATTCGACACCTCGCCGGCACCACTGTTGAAACTCTGACCGTGGAGTTCGACCAAGCTAAGCATGAGGAGTTTCTTTCCTCTAGATCCTTTAGCCCCAAGGCTATGAGTAAGATCCGCAAAGTCTCCAAGGAGACTAAGCTTGCTCCTACTGTTGACTCACCAAAGGAGCATCTCTCCTTTGGATCACGTTGGTCATACAGTCCTTCCTCAGAAGGAGAAGACCTAGTTTCAACTAAACTCGTTAACCGAGTTAGAAACCCTACACCCGTGCCTAAACAAAAGGCACTGGGTCACAAGAGGACATTTGCTAACCTAATCAGTATAGATGGTGAAATTACTGTAAAAACCTCAAATCAGGTGAAGAAGAATGCTGCTCAATGAAGGAGAAGATCCCTACGACGAGCACAACTCCAAGAAGGCCAATTAACCAACCAATACAAACCTTGCATTTGTGAGCATTAACGCTACCTTTGTGTTTCTACTTTAGAACGTGAGCCTCGCGTTTATGTGCCCAAGCACGAGCCTCACAAAAGCCAGGATAAATGTGACCCTTAATGGCGCGTTTCACAACCAATACGCGGACTTCAAGTCCACGTTGAACATGAACCTCCGCTTTGCGTTGCTAAATCAAAACGCAACCCTCATGTTCCCACTTTTAAATGCGACCCTCGCATTCCTACTTCTCAACACGACGCTTGCGTTCTAAGTGCCAAACGTGACCCTCATGTTTTATTATTAAAACACGATCCTCACATTTCTAATACTAAACATGATGTGATACATCATGTTCAAAAGGAAGAACAGTGATTTAAGATCCATGTTCATCAACATCCAGTCCCGTCTAATCATAGACTGGGAGTTCTAGTTCAAATCTCATGATCAGTGTGTAACTCTCCTCGAGTCGTTGCTGTAGGCTATCTAAAAATTACAACAGATAGCTAATCCTTATCAAACACCAATGATGGAAGTTACAACTTAACGGATTCCAGAAAGCTACAATTTGAAGACTTTCACGTAGATCAATAAATGTTACAATATGATGACCTTCATAACAACTAATGAAAGCTCTAATTTAACAGCATTCACAATCAACATCGGGAGTTACAAATTAACGACTCTCATATTATCAAGAGCTAAATGTAATGATTACAATCTGATGATCCTCACAAAAGTTCAAAAAAGAGGTTATAATTGACAATCTCTTCAAAGCGAAAGTCGCATTTGACCATTTCAAATTCTTGAAATGGACCTCCACTTAATGGGGCAATTAAGCCCTCATTATGGAGCTAATTAGGGGGGGGGGGGTAGTTATACCCCTTAAACCCCTATAAATAGGGGGTTTTCATAGCAAAATAGGGGCTGGTGGTAGAGGGTTGGACGAAAATAAAAGAAAGAGAGAACAAGAGAGGAGAAGAAAAAGTCACTTTTGCATAGTTGTGATCGGCGTGACGATCGGACCCTCATCCATGTTCCGATCGATGTGAAATTTGGAGCGTAGCTACTACACTCGTCGTTCCTAATTCTGAATAGTGAAGATTGCTTTCTATCAGTTAGATTTAGAGATATGGAGGTTTTTCTGAAGCTGATCGTTCCAGGAGTGTAGAGAAAAGTCACTTTTGCATAGCAGTGATCAGCATGATGATTGGACCCTCATCCGTGATCCGATCAACGTGAATTTTGGAGAGTAGCTACTACACTCGTGGTTCATAATTCTAAATGGTGGAGATTTCTTTATATTGGTTAGATTTGGTGATATAAAGGTTTTACCGAAGCTAATCATTCTAGGAGTGCAGAGAAAAGTCACTTTTGCACAGCAGTAATTAGCGTGATGATCAGACCATCATCTGTAGTCCGATCGACATGAAACTTGGAGGGTAGCTACTATGCTCATTATTCCTAATTATGAACAGTGGATCTTGGATTTTATCAATTGGATTTGAAGATATAGAGGTTTTATCGAACCTATAGAGGATTGCCGAAGGTTTTTTAAGATCGGCCAAAGAGAGAAAGAGATCAGGTACTTTTTTAAAATGATTGAACTTCCTTTGTTATCATTAACTATTTTTAGAGTTCCCCTAACTCGATTAGAGTTTTAAAACTTACTTGGAAAGTTCTTCTGATCAACGATTGATCAACCATTCTTGGCTAAAAGTATTATTAATCCTTTTTAAAATTAACTCTTTCAAAAGAGTTTCTTAACTCGGCTAGAGTTTCAAACTTATTCAAACAAGTTCTCTTCAACGTTCTACGGGGTTGGAATTTTTGGGGGAGATCAAACTACCAAGGGGTTGGATTTTTCAAGATCAGATTATCCTCAAGATCTTGGAGCGTTCATCAGCAGCTAAGGAAAGATCTTGGAGAAGATTTGCTGTCTCAACTTCAGCAACAACAAATCCACTTGGCTTATTAACCGATTATTCGGTTCAAATAACTCTTTTTATAGAGTTTAACACTCGCCCTGAGCTATAAAACTCGTTTAAGAGTTCGTAATTATACTTGCTACGCAAGTTAGTTGTTCCAGCAAGACAAGACATTCGGATCGTCAACGGAGAGCAAATTCGACGCGAGCATTCGAAGGAGGCACTCCATCGCCACCGTGAAGAACCCAGAATTAAACAAAGGGGAAAATTCAGATCAATTCTCCTCTCTGTTTGTAATCGAAAATCTAAATTGTAATTGAGATTGAGAGAATACAAATCAAATATATTTCTTTTAATTTTTCTTTTTACTACAAATTTTTCACCAAACAAAAGATGGCGACTCTGCTGGGGATAAGCTTCTCTGACGAAGAAGTGGTGGCGCAATCTAATATTCATCTTACTGAAAAAACCATGGAAACTCTCGTTATAGAGTTTGATTAAGTCAAGTAAGAGGAAGCCCTCTCCTCTGGATCGCTTAGCCCAAAGGCTAGGCACAACACCTGTAAGATCTCCAAAGAGATCAAAACTGTTGCTGGAATACCGAAGAAAGTCATTTCCTTTGGCCAAGATTCATCAAGCAGCCCCTCCTCTAAAGGACTGGGCTCTACCTCTGCCAAACTTGCTCAACGAGTTGAAAACTCCATATCCGCGTCAACACGACGTGTCATGGGTCGTAAAAGGCCTATGATAGAGGAAAGTCCGATCAACGCCGATGACGTTGCTGCCAAAGCTTTGAAACAAGCCAAGAAGAACGCCGCTCAACGAGGGAGAAGATCCATACGATGAGCGCACTTATGAAACAACCGATTTCTTGCCCAATGCGAAGATTGCGTTTTTGAGTCACTGCTCAAACGTTGTTTTTCTACCACAGAACACGCACTCTATGGCAACGAGCTTAATTATGAGCCTCGGGTGATACAGCTTAAACACGACCCTCAGTGGCGTGTTGTCCATCCAAAACACGGTCCTCAAGAAAGCACTGCCAAAGATAAATGCATATCTCAAGACTGCGTTCAAGTGAAATATGACCCTCAGGGGTCTGTTTCAAAAAGACCAATATGGATTTAAGATTCATGTTCGTTAAGAACCAATCTTACCCACTCAGAGGCAGGGGGTCCCATCTCTGTACTCACGTTCGGAGAAAGATTCCTCCTAAGTTTCTGATTTACGGGAATTGCTGTCGAGAGAAAGACCAATACAGCAAGCACCTCATTCATGTTAATGTGAGCAGCTTATTTCTGCAGTCCTCTCAGAACACCACTGTTGTGCATCTGTGCCTCGTCAATCTGTATTTGATCGATTGACAAATGTCACCAGGCCTGCCAAGCGACAACATCATCACAAGAAGAAAGTTTCTGAAGCTGAATATCCCGAGGTCATTATAAATGTGATCGGCAGAGGGAAGACCACAGATCACAGTTCTGACGAATCAGAAAGAAGCCACTCTCCGACTATCTAGGAAATCTGCGACGATTTTGAAGGAATATATCGCCACACTCGAACCCGGACGGGAGCTATCCGCTCGGTTAATTATCAAAAGTTATCCAAGGGGATTATTTTAGATGATGAATATTCAGCAATTGCAGAATCTCAATGCTCAAGCTCCGTCGTGGCACGTGAAGCTCCTGCTTACATAAATGGAGGCCCCGACGACTTAACAAAGAGAGTCGACGAGCAACAGGTCATGCTACAAGCACAACAAGAGACCCTTCTTCAGATGAAGGATATGTTAGCCTAGCTCCTTGTAGAAAAAGGCCAAAAGCCTGAATCTTCCCAGAGGACCATTTCAAAGGGAAAACAGAAGGTGCATGAGATTTCGGATCGTGAAACTCACAACCTGGAATCCTCTTTTGAAAACGGGAAGGAGATGGAAATAGAACTGAATGCTCAGTCATCTAAAGTGGATGAGTTAGAGGCCTGCCTCAACGCAATCGCCAATAGAAGCAAACTTCATGAGGAAGGAGTAGTACGGCCTTATCCTGCTGAATGTGATAGAGCTCCCTACCTGCCAAAATTTAAGGCCCCAACTCTGCAACCTTTCGACGGTACAGGATCACCGAACCAACACATCTACTATTTCAAGTCACAGACTGGAGATATGGTAGCGAACGACGCCATTCTGACCCGTTTTTTCATCAGCACTCTTAAAGGAGTCGCCTTCGAGTAGTTTATGAAACTGCCTGCTGGGTCTATTCAAAAATAGATAGATCTGGAAAGGCTTTTCTTAGCCAGATTTTTAAAAGATGATACGGACGTCTCGGTCCCCACTCTCCTCGCCACAAAGCAAAGGAAGGGAGAGTCCATCAAGACTTATGTTGAGAGATTCTGCAGCATGGCGTTACGATGCCCGTCAGGTATGACCCAATCGACTTTGGTTGAAACTTACAGGAATAACTTGCATACCCAGCTCCTCGCTCAAATGTAAGTAGTGGAATATCGCTCTTGGAGACAACGGGTTTCGCAAGAAGAATAAGCCAAATAAATCGTTGCCCGGGTCAAGGCTAAAGAAGATACTCAACCCAAGCCACAACAACAATGCAATCAGAACAATGCCTCGCGCTCCAAGGGAAAGGAGACTTTGGCTGCCGATGCCAACATGCGTGCACCACCTCCTAAGCAAGGTAAAGCACCGAACCAATAAAGAGCACCCAAGCAGTACTCATTCAAAGAGGAGCACGTGGACACTTTGTTCCAACTACTTTGGAAGAATAACAAACTTCAGCTCCCTGAGATCAGAAAACCAGATGAAGCACGAAAGGTGGATGACCCTAATTACTGTCGTTATCATAGGTTCTTAGGACATCCCACCAGAAAATGCTATGTCTTTAAATACATTTTACAAAATCTAATGAATGCTAACGTGCTTACACTGAAGCCCGAGCAGAAGATCGTATCCACCAATTTGATAGCGGTCCAGTTCGGTGATTTCCCTCCAATAGCAGCTGAAGATGGTGTTATCCCCATCCATAAAGGGAAAATGCATATGAAAAATACTGACTTACACAGTTAGAAAGATAGGGGTTGGTACCTCTCACTACCTCAAAAGGGGAGATCTTGTGGGTCCAACCTGACCTGGTTGAAGACCAACAATGGATGAACACCTCGTCCAAAAAGAAAAGAGGTAAGGCTAAGTCATCCAACATGATTAGCACCTCCATGAATGAGAATGATGATTATCTTAAACCTCTCACCGACTCAGAAGAAGAGATGATTGTTCTTGCAGCATACCCAAGAGGTAACCCTAGCACCCGATCAGGAAAAGCTTACCTGAAAGATTATGATCAGAATGCTCAAAGAGCAGAAGAATAACACTAAGAAGCTGGGGGTTTTGTTCCTCAAAAGTCAATCGACAAAGGAAAGCAGAAAAAAACCTGGTATAATAAGAACTTTCTTCAAGAAGTCGGAGAATCAAGCACTCCTTTTCGATTCAATGTCCTGACGTAGTTGGCCAACATACTAGCTAGCATTACCCTGTATGAGCTACTGAGATTGTCTAAAACCACCAAGGAAGCTCTGATTGAAGCTTTAACGAACACAAAAAGCTTTAACGAACACAAAAAGCTTTATCACACAAGTCACTCTGATTCCTGAAGCTTCTGAAGTCCAGTCTTGTATACAGTGTCTACAAGCGGCAAGAAGTTTACTCTGATATATCATTTATTCAGGAAGACATGCAACTTAAGAACAAGCATGATATACCTTTGTACTACACAGGGTACATTAGGTCTTCAGAAATTAGCCGTGTTCAAGTTGACCCGGGCTCAGCACTCAGCATCATGCCTTATAGGGTCATGCAGGTCTTAGGGATTCTCATGCATTGGTTGAACACCACCCAGACCACTATCTTTGGTTTCAACGCCAACAGTACTCAACCCCTAGGGAAGATTAAGCTCAGATGTCAAATCAGAGATCTCAAGTCTGAGGTGACTTTTTACATTATAGATGCGGATACATCCTATGATTTATTGTTAGGACGACCATGGATTCATACAAACCGCATTATCCCATCTATCCTACATCAGGTTATGAAGTATGCTAATGATGAGAGGAAAGTCCTAACCCTGATTGCGGAAAAGTACCCTTTCAGAGGGGTGGAAAACTTCCACACATATTCTGTCTTCTACTCGGAGTCACAGGAGAAAGAAGATATTGACAGTGGTAACGAAGCTGACATCAAGCCAGATCCTGAAGAAGATTGTCCATGGGAGTTAAACTTTAATGTAAAGGGTTAGGTCGAGAACAATAATAATGTACCGAGTGAGGGCGAGTGGTGCATTAATGAAGACTTTATTTTGGCGTACTTGTCTGATGAGTCATCTAAAAATGAACAAATGCAGAATGATACTAATACAGGTACTGGCCCAGGGTACATATTATGTGCCGATGCATCATTAACATTACCGATTAAGTCATCATTCGCTTCAGATGAAGAAGTAGAAGATGCCCAGAAGGCTTTCTTTAAAGTCCCATCTAAAAGGAAAGGGCAAAAGCCGATCTACTTCGGTAAAATTAAACCTGAGTTACTCAAACGAGGAAGTTCAGAAGAAGATAGTGTGGTTCCTTAATTCCATTACCATGAATCCAATTCTATATATTTGATGAAGCTAATGAGATATAATTTTAATGAAAGACATGGTTTAAACTTCGGAAAAGGAAGGTGAACGCCGATTCGAATGTCCCTCACTCCCGAAGGAAAACCTCGGATTATTATCAGAAAACTGGAAGAGGTGTGGGTTATATCATAACCCCTTCTCCTTCAGAAAATAAAACCGGTAACTGTCTGTGTCAGGATCATTCATCTAGAACATCATCATGGGAATCCGATGTCAGTGTCAGACCTTTCTTTAAAAAAATTTGACTGTGAACATGGTTTCAACTAGTCACCCAGATGAAGATGTAGGGGGTGATGAAGAGTTGATTGAATTGACCAATGACCCTTGGATCAAACGCCTTAACATCTTGTGGGATATGCATTTCAAACAACGTGAGACGCTTACTAAAGATAAAGTAATCCAGGTCAATATGGGAGATGAGTCCAACCCTAAACCTATCTTCATAAGTGAAATCTTATCACCCTTTGAGAAAAAAGATCTTATATCTCTTATTAGAGAATATATAGATGTCTTTGCTTGGAATTACGAAGACATGCCTGGTCTTGATCCAAAAGTAGCTATGCATCGTCTCAATATTGATCCGGATGCAAAACCCGTTAAACAACAACAACGTCGGTTTCGCCCAGAGATCATGGAAGCGATTGAGTCAGAAGTTAGAAAACTTATAAATTCAGGCTTTGTCAGAGAGGAACAACACATTGACTGGGTAGCCAACTTTGTTCCAGTGCCTAAGAAAAATGATAAGGTCCGGATATGTATTGACTTTCGTGATCTTAACGTAGCTTGTCCAAAAGACGAATTTCCCCTCCCCATCACGGATGCCATGATCGACAACACCTGTGGGTATGAGAGGATGTTTTTCATGGATGGATTCTCCGGGTATAATCAGATCAAGATGTATCCTGAAGACGAAAAGCATACTACTTTCAGAACATTATTGGGGGTGTATTGTTACACAGTGATGCCCTTTGGATTGAAAAATGCAGGTGTCACTTATCAACGTGTAATGAACATCATCTTTCACAAACATCTGCATAAGAAAATTGAATGCTACATTGATAACATAGAAGTGAAAAGTCAACATAAAGGTGATCATCTCACAGACCTGAAGACAATGTTCGACATCATGCGAACACATCAGTTATAGATGAACTCGACAAAATCGTTCCTTGGGGTATCGAGCGAAAAATTCCTAGGATTTATAGTTACATCCAAGGGAATTTCTCTTGATCTAGAGAAAGTTTGTGCTATCCAAGACATGTCGCCTCTGAAGAATCTCAAAGAACTTAGAGGTTTGTAAGGCAGATTGGCTTACATCCAGAGATTCATATCTAATCTCTCGGAATGATGTCAACCTTTTTCCAAGCTCATGAAGAAGGGAGTATCCTTCATATAGGATAGAGACTGCCAGAAGGCATTCGAGGAAATTAAGAGATACCTCACTCAACCGCTGGTTCTTGTGGCCCCGATATTAGGAAAACCATTCTTGTTATATGTAAGAACTATGGATCATTCTCTTGGAGCTTTATTAGCCTAAAACAATGACTAAGGGAAAGAGCAGGCAATCTACTACCTAAGTAGGACCATGGTGGAAGCCGAACACCGGTATAATCCGATTGAAAAAGAATGTCTCGCTTTGGTATTCACCGTCCAAAAGATATGATATTACCTGGTGGGACAAACAATCAATGTCATCTCTAAGGTAAATCCTTTGAGAGTTCTCATAACAAAACCATCCTCCCTAAATTGCCGACTAGCAAAATAGGCCATTCTCCTGTCACAATACGACATGCAATTCATGCCCCAGAAGGCTATCAAGGGCCAAGCTTTGGTGGATTTCTTAGCCGATCATCCGGTGCTTGGGACGTCTAAGTTGTATGAAGAATTACCCAACGAAGTTACCGAAGCTTGCGTAACTCAAGAAATTATGTAAGTATGGAACTTATTCTTTGATGATGCATCTAGAGCAAATCCTCATGGAGCAATTACTGCGAGAGTGGGGGTCGTACTCGTTTCCCCGAATGGTCACGTGATCCTGAGAGGATTTTCCCTGTCCGAGCCTTGCACCAACAATATAGCTGTGTATAATGCTTTGCTATTAGGAATACAATTTGCCGAAGAGCTTAACATTTGACATCTTGAGGCTTACGGTGACTCTCAGCTAATCGTAAATCAAGTCCGAGGAGATGCTTTAGCCTCGTTGGCAACCTCATTCGCATTACCACCAGAGGCTGAAATAACGATTCCTATCACCGGACACGAATTGTATTATTCTAAGCTTCTTTTAGATGAACATTTAGACAAAACGATGATAGGGGAAGTTTGCACAACCTCAATGGAATTTGAACCCAGGGATTGGCGATTCCCGTATATCGATTATGTCTTGTACGGGATTTTGCCCGAAAATTCTAAGAAAGTGTCCGCTATCAAACGAAAGGCCCTCCAATTCTATTATGACACGATTTCCCAAATCTTGTATCGTAAATTGCACGATAGAGTGTTACTTCAATGCCTTTCTCGCAAGGAAGCAAAGGAGGCTCTCAGGGAAGCTCACGACAGAATGTGCGGAGCTCATTAACCCGGAGCTAAGTTGGGAGAACGCCTCCGACGAATTGGCTATTATTAGCCAAAAATATTTTTAGATGCAATTGACTATGCTAAACATTATCATGCATGTCAAATTCATGGTGACTTCATCTATTAAGCCCTAGGGAACTTACATCCCACATCTGCGTCTTGGCCATTTGAGATGTGGGGCATGGATATCGTAGGACCAATTTCCCCTCCGACTTCCAAGGGACATCGATTTATTTTGGCCGTGACCGATTACTTCTCCAAATGGGTGGAGGCAATCCCGTTGAAAGAAATAAAGACTTTGAATGTGATTAAATTCATCAAATATCACGTCATCTACCGTTTTAGAGTCCCGAGATGAATAGTTCATGACAACGGGACACAATTTGTCAGCTATGGATTTCAGAGGTTTTGTGACAAGTTTAGAATCCAAAGTGTTGCATCGACGACATATTATCCATCGGCAAATGGTCTCGCAGAAGCCTTTAACAAGACCACTGTGAAGCTTCTCAAAAAATTTGTTTCTAAGAGCCGACGCGATTGGGATGAAAAAGTCGACGAATGTCTGTAGGCCTACCGCACGATGGTGAGGACCCCCACAAGAGCCACCCCGTTCTCTTTAGTATACGGCTGCAAAGTTGTGCTACCATTAGAAATTCAGATCCCTCCCCTGAGAGTCGCTATCACGACCGGAATGACAGAAGAAGAGAAACATCGACTACGCCTTCAAGAACTTGAAGCTTTAGACGACAAGCGACTTCAAGCTCAGTAACAGATTGAGTTATATCAAGCTCAGATTTCTAAAGCCTACAATAAAAAGGTTAAAGAACAGATTTTTAAGAAAGGCGATTTGGTCTTAGCTGTCAGACGACGCATGGTAATGACACACAAAACCAAAGGGAAGTTCAACCCCAAATGGGAATGTTCCCTTCGTAACAGAATCAGTCTATTCGAACGGAGCTTATCGCCTCATCGATCAAAAAGACGACAGGCTCATGATGCCAATCAACGGAAAGTTTCTTAAGAGATACTTTCCGTAGGCAATGAAGCCCCCTTATCTCTCAATCTCCGGCCAAGTCAGGCTGGGGGTTGCTTATTCAAAATTTGTTTCAGGAATAAATGTTTAGTTTGCCTGCTTTGTATGTCGTCATGTTAACACTACACCTCTGACAATTGAAATTTTCTAGAATTATATGTCGTCATGTTAACAATCTCTCCTGTATTCTGCAGCCAATGAAACTGCATACACCTTCTCATGCGATTGGATGACTAATGAATACAGGTTAGAAATCAATGGATTTCCAAGAAATGGTCTGATAATCTCTTTAAGTTCAGCAAACTCCTACGAGTTTACCTTGCTTTCATCATTATCTAGTTGCCACAGATAGTGGCTTTGTGTGAGAGCATAAAGGCCTAGCAAATTTTCATACATCGATATAAAAGCATCCTTGTGGTTACCTATGCCTCCAATCCAGTCTGCTACCTTCACAGACTCAACACAACTATTGGCAAAGGATGTCAATTGCGTAAAGAATCTAAGCCTCCACGTCTTCAAGAAATTCTAAGTAGTAATAAAGAGAATTTTGAATTTACGCTAAGGTAACATCACACCTATAGCGCTTGTAATACTTTTCATTGTTCTAAGTTGGAATTCCACAAAGACGATGAAAGACAAAATGATATCATTTTCATTTAATATTGATAACTTGATACAAAGTGATGATAATTGAAATGAAAATGATACAAAATTATTTCCTAGCTAAAAGCAATTCAAATCTTAAGCATCAGGGCTCATCAGCCTAAAGGACTTGAGCTTGGACTTCAACGCTGATATGTTCTCCGCACGAACCTTTTTGACTTCTTCAGTTATCTTTCTCTTGAGTTCTTCTTCATCAGGTGCTGCTTCTACAATCTCTCGTTGAATCTTATCGGCAGCGGCGATCTTATTATAGTAGTCTTTGAGAAGCCCATCATAGTGAGCAACTAACCCTTTTATGATTTCCATATCTTCAGCCAGCTGGGCATTCCTCTGAGATAGCTCGACCCCCATGTGAGTGAGTTCTGCTGCAGCATCCCGGACTCCCAGAGTGAGGCTGCCCATGTCTATTTGTATTTGAAGGTGCTCCTCTCGTTGGCTGGCAATACGAGACTCTTTCTCAGATAAGCTCTTTTGAAGAACTTCATGGTGTTTTGCTCTCGAAACTCTGGTCACAGAAAGAGCCTGGTTCACTTTTTTGTGCAAATCACCACGTTGAAGAATCGAAAGCATCTCTAATTCCATTTCCAAAATGATGATACCTTCCCTGTAGTTCTCATTCCAGAACACGTTCCCGTGATTTCTGATATCCGTTAAGCTAACGATATCAATCGTAAACTGTATCTTCATCTCTAGCTGCCTGATGCACTCTCTCAAAGCTCTCGAGCATGGGGGAGGAGCAATTGGATAGATCAGACCTGTATACTCATTATGAGTAGATTAAGGAACAACCTCGGAAGGAAAGTCTTCATGTGTACCTTGATTCTGGATTAGAGGAGAAGAAGCGGACTCTAAACCCCCAATGGGCAACGTCTCTTCGGCTCCCACACCCTCAGGAATGGAAGGAGTTGATCAAAACACTTCGTCCTATCTATCAGTTAAGAGCGTGGCAGGTGCAGACTTCATGGCGTCCCCCATCAACTTGGTCCTCTTATAGTTCTTGGCTGCAACGGGCTTCTGCTTGCGAATTCTCCTATCATATGCGCCTTCCTCCTCAGTAGTAAGGGCCCTCTTCCCTGATGACCTTAAGGAGTGAGGCTCAGGAGGGGGTGCTCCCTCAAGAATTTCTTTAGTTGTCTCTTCTTCAGAAGGCTCAGCGGCTGGTAACTCCCTTGGGACCTCTCCGACTCCGACCACTTCTTGTTCGTAGGATAGATACTCCTCTACTCCTGATAAATGAGTCTTGGTGGAACCACTTCTCGATTTATATAATTCCCGAATCTCGCTTATGTATGAAGTGTATACGTCATATTCGGGGATTCAAGAAACCTTATCAAACCAATGGCAAAAGTTTGCTACGGTGGAACAACTAGGCGATGAGTTGGGTAATGTGAAGTGCGCATGAGTCCCTCCGGCAGAGAAGAAGTACCACGCACGAGCCCCATCATACAAATTCCCAATTTGAGCTAATTCAGGGTTAGGATTTTCAACATAAAGCTAGTCATATCCAAACTGCCGGGCGAATCGAGAAGGCACATAAGGTTCAATGATGCACATCTCCTTCAAGCGAAAGACCAGATAACCTAATCTGATCATGAGGAGCCATCTGAACACGCCTTATTCCAAAGATGACCACCCGTCGAAAAGCACATTCGTAAAGCTCGTGCCCTCTTCTTCAGCTCCATCAAAATCAGGAGCGCAACAGAAAATTCTATAATTGTCTTCCTGAGACAAAAGCTGTCAAGCCCTGACTATGTAAATATTAGTCCATGTGGTCGACTCCAATCATTATATAAAAGGAACAGGAACTTCATTTTCCTCGGCAACCCTCGTCATCAATGAAGGGCAATGTAGCACAAACCAGGCCACCAAATACGTGTATGGCACTGGTACACGATGTTAGAGAGTCTTCCAGGCTTTCCTCCTAACAACAGTTATTTCTCAGACGTCGACAAATTCAGAAGTTAACGCCTTCAAACCACTCTGCACGCAGCTCACCATAGCAGTGAGGAGACTCACCGGCCTTCCATGAGCTAATAAAATAGCTGCGTATACGACCTCAGCTAATATCACCTCGACTAGCTTCGATGGTACTATGCACCGTTTTAACCAGATCATGAAGAAGCCAGCGAGAAGAGCCACGTCGAAAATAGGATTTGTGGCCTGATAGTGAAAACTTTTGAATTTGACACCAGACTCAAACCCATCTTCCATGTGCTCATTCTTGTAGGTAGCATTGGAAGCTTTAATCCGGGCTTTAACGCCTTTAGGAGAGATGGTAGCTAGCTAGGTCACGGCTTCACCTTTCTGGCTCAAGTTTTGAAAAAGGTAATCCGCCCATGCAGTGTGCATGATGCCACCCCCACAACATCCCGACAACCTGAGCACATATATGGAAGTAGCACATCAGCTCTCAGAAAATCGTATAAACTTTTGGGTGTACCGCCCTCAAAATAGAAAGCTCTTCGATAGTAGGAATGAATTCTTCATAGGGCATCCGACCGAATGACAGCTCCGATACTGCTTGCATCTCATGGAGAATGAAGCTTAACTCCCCCATAGGTGTAAAGAACGTCCAGCTATCCAGGTTGTACCTCTCCAACATAGCAAAAAGGTTAGGGTAACTCTAAACAAACCCTAGCCTTGTGGTTAACACTGGGACCATCAGACCCGATTGAGTGAGCGGTTCCTTAAGCTCCTCAAGGACAAAATCCACCATCCAAGTCCACCACCCCCTTCTCGAAAACAAACCCATCATGGGGATCTGAACATTGTGCAGGGAATTCACCCTGAACAGCAACGAATTAGCGAATAAAGACATTCGCTGGAAGTGGCACTTCTTGAGCAAAATATTTTTTTTCTTAAATCGGCCAGGTCTCAAACCCTTGAGTTATCCTCCAATTTGTGTGCGAGCTTGTCGGCCAAATCCAAATGACACATTTTCCTTCTCGCTGACTAGATCAAAAGTCAAACCTCGGCGGTAGCTAACGTTCAAAAAGTAGGAGAGTGGATACATCCTCTTCATATTTGGGTGAAAGAGGAAGCGATCATCGAATCTTCGTAGCAGCTTTGAATCTTCTGCATGTATAAGATTGTCATCAACTGCTATATGATCCCCGAATATGAACACCAGTTTAGGGAACTGATCACGTCCGGCAGGAGTCTTCATGTCTAAGTCAGTAATCAAAGCTTTGAGAGTAGAGAATCGGGGGAATCTGAACATGCGCGTTCTCTCCGAGTCAGGGAAAGTGCACAACAGAATTCTATTGTGAAGACTAAAAATTTCATTCGTGTCAGGGCTACCAATATACCCAAAATGATGCTCTTGTAAAACCGACACATTCGAAAAGAACATTGCAAAATCAAAAGCAAAAATTAGCAAGTGAAGCAAGTTGCTAAAATAAATTTAAAAGAATAGACTAAAAGCACAGAGGTCAAGTCCCTTGTGTTAAGTCTTAAACAAAAGGGTCAACTTTATGTTGTAAATCTTAAACGCAGAGGTCACGGACATGCGTTATAAAAAGAAATTTAAATGCAGAGGCCGAGACCCATGCTTAGAGTTCAAACGCAGGAATCAGCACCGCATTTCATAATAAACACAGAGTCCCAACTCTGTGTTTTCATCAAATAGAAACGAGTCATCTTCCTCGTTGTCAAGAACCCAACTAGGTTTTTTAGAAAACTTGTCAAAACAAGTTATTATGACCACCACCTACCATGGCAGGAAGGCCCACGTGACGGCGAAAGCAACGACGATGTCCCCACAGAAACGAGAACACCACCGACGTCCCCGCCGACTGCGTTTCTGAAGTCGCTCCAGTGACCTTCTTGTAGCCAGAGCTCATCCTTCGTGGTGCCATTGATGCAATTGATCGGAGAAGATGAAGATCGCCGAAGATTCTGTTGAAATTAAACGAGAACCCTTGTTCTTCAAGCTAAAAGTAGAAAGAGTCAAATGACTCTTGATGTGACCATACATGTCTATTTATAACAGCTGTCAAGCTGTTAATCGGTTCAGGATTATAGTAGAGAATCCCAACCATTTTTAGAAACGCTATCTTCAGCGTTAATAGATAAAAGTCTTTTGGACTTTAACCTTAACGCAGAGTTCACCTCTGCGTTCAAATTCCCAAATGCTAGGCCCAGACCTGCGTTATGAGAGTTCTTAACTTTGCGTTTTGAATCAAATGCAAAGGTCACCTTTGCATTGCAATTATTCTAAACGAAGGGTCCACCACTTGCATTTTCAAACATAACACTTATGCCCTAAGTTCATGAGTTTTCTCCACAGAGTGTTGTTTAACCTCTGTATCATCTCAGTAGAATCTAAATTTGTTTCAATTGACAAAACTCTCATCATAGTAATTCTACACTTCCGACAATCATCATCCCTCGCAGGGTTTGAATTTAACTTTCGTCACTCTTAATACGATGATAATTCCTCTGTTAAATTCAACTTATCGATTCTCGTCAATAGAACGATAAGTCTCCAAAATCACTCAAATCATGATCAATTTACTAATTCCTCCCTACAGAGTAGTAAATAACCAATTTATCAACTCTCTTCAACAGAGTGATAAAATTTCCAAACCTTTCATAAATCACGAATTTAAAATTTGTTGCCTTTGGTGATAAACACACTTAGCAATTCTCCACAGCGAGACGCTAATTCTCAAAATCTTGTTCAAATCACAAGTATCACAAGTCATCGCTCTAATGATAAACCACTTGGGAATTCTCCCCAGCGAGACGCTAAGTCCTCTGAAATCTTGTTCAATATTTTTCCTGTCACGTTAATATTACACCTTTAACAAATCCACTTATCGACTCTCTTTAATAGAGCGATAGGTCCCCAAAATTGCTCCGATCACAACATTTTTCCTGTCACGTTAGTATCACACCTCTGACAATCCACTGATTAACTCTCTTCAATAGAGCGATAAGTTCTTAAAATTACCCTGATCGTAATATTTTTCCTATCACGTTAATATCACACATCTGACAAATCCACTTATCGACTCTCTTCAATAGAGCGATAGGTCCTTAAAATTGCCCCTATCGCAACTTTTTTCCTGTCACGTTAATATCACATCTCTGACAAATCTACTTATCGACTCTCTTCAATAGAACGATAGGTCCTCAAAATTGCCCTAATCGCAACATTTTTTCCTTTCATGTTAATGTCACACCTCTGACAAATCTACTTATCGACTCTCTTCAATAAAGCGATAGGTCCTCAAAATTGCCCCTATCGCAACATTTTTCCTATCACGTTAATATCACACCTCTGACAAATCCATTTATTGACTCTCTTCAATAGAGAGATAGGTCCTCAAAATTGCCCTGATCGCAACATTTTTCATATCACGTTAATATCACACCTCTGACTAATCCACTTATCGACTCTCTCCAATAGAGCGATAAGTCCTTAAAATTACCCTGATCGTAATGTTTTTCTCATCATGTTAATATCACACCTCTGACAAAATTAACTTATCGACTCTCTCCAATAGAGCGATAAGTCATCAAAATTGCTCAGATCATAATATTTTTTCTTAATATCACACCTCTGAAAAATCCACTTATCAACTGTCCCCAATAGAGCGATAAGTCCTCAAAGTTGCCCCGATCACAACATCTTCCTGTCACGTTAACACATTCACCTCTGACAATCCAAACCACTTATTAGTCCTCTTCAATTGGATGATAAGTCTACAAAACACTGTTATGTTAATACTATACCTCTAACAGTTCCAACCCTTTTGAACATATTAATTCTTCTACATAAGAATAACAAGTGTTCATATACCTATCCCCAGCAGATTAAATTTTTTTGAAATTACCTTAAATGATAATAAAGAGAGTTCTAAGTTGGACGGTGTGAAAATTTATGTCAAGTTAATACTACACCTCTGGCACTTCCAACTTTCTTTCAGTGTTTCAAGTGAAAACATAACATAGGAAGAAACAGCGACAAAACCTACATATTCAACATCGTGGCCGGTTGTTATTAATAACACCAAGATCCATGCCTCACACGCATGAGAGACTTTATCTTGATCCCTAAATAGAGATAAGTCTACGCTTAACATACGTTGCCGGTTAATCTTTCGCCACGAAAAAGATACCAGGATCCTTACCTGGGGGAATTTATCTCGATCCCTATAATAGAGATAAGTCTACACCTAACGTACATTGGCGGGTGGTCCGTTCCCGCAAAAATGATAAAGTCTATGTATTCAAAATCATAGCACTAAGTCTAAGAGGATTCATTCTTTTAGCACAATGTTACATGTGGAACAGAGTTAGACAATCCACGTACTAGCACGACTCAAACGGTAGTCGGTAAAGGCTTATCAAATCCGTTGACGGCTGAGGATTTGCTAAAAATCTTATGAATGTTTGCGAGCCCATCAGCTGAATGGATGTGAGTCGTGACGTGATGTTTGAGAGCTTCTGCTCATGAGTAGCTTGTACATTTGCTATAGTTTCTCTTCGAAGCTCATCCTCATACGGGTCCTGCGTGGCAAATCCCTTCAACCAAGATGCCTTCGAAACGAGTGTACTTTATGACAAGGAATCAATAGCTCCAAGATCAGAGTTGAGATCCAAAGTATTCCGAAAATTCATTCCAGTCAACCGCAAACTTTTGAAAACTTTGGAGGGGGTTCTGTAGGCTATCTAAAAATCACAACAGATAGCTAATCCTCATCAAACACCAATGATGGAAGTTACAATTTGGCGGCTTCTAGTATGCTACAATTTAAAGACTTTCACATAGATCGATAAAGGTTACAATCTGACGACCTTCATAACAACTGATAAAAGCTCTAATTCAACAGCCTTCACAATCAACATCGGGAGTTACAAATTAACGACTTTCATATTATCAAGAGCTAAATGTAAGGATTACAATCTGATGATCCTCACAAAAGTTCAAAAAAAAAGAGATTATAATTGACAATCTCTTCAATGCGCAGGTCGCGTTTGACCATTTTGAATTCTTAAAACGGTCCTCCACTTAATGGGGCAATTAAGCTCCCATTATGGAGCTAATTAAGGGGGTAGTTATACCCCTTAAACCCCTATAAATAGGGGTTTTCACAGCAAAATAGGGACTGGTGGCAGAGGGCTGGATAAAAATAAAAGAAAGAGAGAACAAGAGAGGAGAAGAAAAAGTCACTTTTGCGCAGTTATGATCAGTGTGACGATCGGACCCTCATCCGTGGTCCGATGATGTGAAATTTGGAGGGTAGCTACTACACTCATCGTTCCTAATTCTGAACGATGGAGATTGCTTTCTATCAGTTAGATTTGGAGATATGGAGGTTTTACCGAAGATGATCATTCCAGGAATGCAGTGAAAAGTCACTTTTGCATAGTAGTAATCAGCATGATGATCGGATCCTCATCCGTGGTCCGATCAACGTGAAATTTGAAGAGTAGCTACTACACTCGTGGTTACTAATTTTGAACAGTGAAGATTTTTTTCTATCAGTTAGATTTGGTGATATGAAGGTTTTACCGAAGCTGATCATTCCAGGAGTGCAGAGAAAAGTCATTTTTTCACAGCAGTGATCGGCATGATGATCGGACCCTCATCCGTGGCCCGATCAATGTGAAACTTGGAGAGCAGCTACTAAGCTCATTGTTCCTAATTCTAAATAGTGGATCTTGGTTTCTATCGGTTGGATTTGAAGATATAAAGGTTTTATCGAACCTATAGAGGATTGACGGAGCTTTTTTGAGATCGGCCAAAGGGAGAAAGAGATAAGCTACTCTTTTAAAATGTTTGAACTTCTTTTGTTATCATTAACTCTTTTTAGAGTTTCTCTAACTTGATCAGAGTTTTAAAACTTGCTTAGAAAATTCTTCTGATCAACGATTGATCAGCCATTCTTGGCTAAAAGGATTATTAATCCTTTCTGAAATTAACTCTTTCAAAAGAGTTTCTTAACTCGGCTAGAGTTTCTTAACTCGGCTAGAGTTTCAAACTTATTCAAACAATTTCTCTTCAACGTCCTACGGAGTTGGAATTTTTGGGGTAGATCAAACTACCAAGGTTAGATTTTTCGAGATCAGATTATCCTCAAGATCTTGGAGCGTTCATCAGAAGCTAAGGAAAGATCTTGGAGAAGATTTACTGTCTCAACTTCAGCAACATCAAATTCACTTGGCTTATTAACCGATTATTCGGTTCAAATATCTCTTTTTACAAAGTTTAACACTCACCCTGAGTTATAAAACTCGTTTAAGAGTTCGTAATTATACTTGCCATGCAAGTTAGTTGTTCCAGCAAGACAAGACATTTGGATCGTCAATGGAGAGCAAATTCGACACGAGCATTCGAAGGAGGCACTCCATCGCCACCGTGAAGAACCCAGAATTAAATGAAGGGAAAAATTTAGATCAATTATCCTCTCTTTTGTAATCAGAAATCCAAATTGTAATTGAGATTGAGAGAATACAAAACAAATATATTTCTTTTAATTTTTCTTTTTACTATAAATTTTCTACCAAACAGTTACAACAGAATTGAGAGAGTTCCTATCAAGAGAACAAGCTATGCAACAAGTCACTCCCACCAGTCAATGCGAGCGACTTATCTCCGCAGTTCTTTCAGGATGCCAATGTTGTGCACATGTACCAAGACTGTTGGTGTTCGACCGATTAACAAACATTGCATTACCTAGTAAATGATGACGTTTTCCCAGGAAGAAAACTTCGGATGATGAATACCTTGGAGTTAATTCCAATATGATCGATAAAAGGAGGTCATCCAGCTTTAGCTTCGAAGAGTCGGAAGCAAACTGGTTTCCTAGCCTAAAAGAGATCCCGAGTGAGTTTGAGGGTGTCTACCAACACACTTGGACTCAAAGGGGAGTCATACCCCCTATCAATTATCGTAAGTTAGCTACAGGAATTGAGTCTGACGATGAACATTCAGTCATCGCAGAGTCTCAATCCTTTAGTTCTTTCGTAGAACATGAGAGCTCCGCTTATATGGCGGAAAACTCTGAAGATCTCATGAAGAGACTCGATGAGCAACAAGCCATGCTCAAATCATAGCAGGAGACCATCAATGAACTTCGAATCTTGATGGCCCAAATTATTACGGACAAGGCCAAGTCTCAAAAGGAGACTCATCGTCTCGGCATGAATTTTCCCAAAGAGCAGGGTCATCTTCATCAAAGGGGAAGGAAAAAGTGACCGAGACTTCTGATCAAGAAGCTATCCACATAGAATTCTCCTATGAAATTGTGATAGAGGCTGAGAATGAGCAGAATCCTCAGTCAGTCAAAATGGGAAAACTGGAAACCCACCACAATGTCATTGCCAATAGAAACAAGCTCTAAGATGAGGGAGTTGTTAGATCCTATCCAGTCGAATGGGATACAACCACTTATCCTTCAAAATTCAAAGTCCCGGTTCTGCAAGCTTTTGACGGTACAGGATCACCAAACCAGCACATCTATTATTTCAAATCGCAAACTGGAAATATAGTAGCAAACGATGTCGGCTAACTTGGTTATTCATTAGCACCCTCAAAGGAGTCGCCTTTGAATGGTTCATGAAATTGCTTGCAGGATCTATCTATAAGTGGGTAGATCTAGAGAGACTCTTCCTATCAAGGTTCTTTGAAGATGATACAGAAGTCTTCGTTCCTTCTCTTCTCACCACCGAGCAGAAGAAAGGGGAACCTATTAAAGCCTTCATTTAAAGATTTTGAAACATGGATCTATGATGTCCGGCGAGTATGGCACACTCTACTCTAGTGGAAACCTGCCGACACAACTTGCAGACTGACCTCCTAGCCCAAATGGAGATTCTAGAGTGTTGTTCCTAGAAACAACTAGTCTCTCAAGTTGGAAAAGCTAAAGAAATTATCACCAGGATCAATGTTGAAGAGGAAGGCAAAAAAAAAGCAGCCGGTGTAATGTGGCCAAGGCAATGCTTCCCGATCAAAGGGAAAAGATACCTTAGCCACTGAAGCTAATACTCGAGTGTCACCTGCTAAGAAGTGCAAGGCATCGAGTCAACCAAGAGTAACTAAACAATACTCTTTCAAAGAGGATCACGTGGTCACTCTGTTCAAGCTACTTCAGAAGAACAACAAGTTGAAGCTTCCTGAAGAGAGTGGGAAAGGTGGATGATCCTAACTACTGTCTTTATCACAAAATGCTGGGATATCCTACAAAGAGATGTTACATCTTTAAGGATATCCTACAGGCTTTGATTGACGCTGAAGTGCTCAAGCTGAAGTCGGAATAGAAGACCGTATCTACCAATATGATATCGGTCTAGTTCGGGAATTTTCCACCTGTTACAACTCCCAATGGCATCATCCCTATCCCTAAGGGAGAGCTGAACCAAAAAAACACTAACTCGTATGGTAAAAAAGATAAAGGATTGGTACTACTCCAAAATGAGAGGTAATGTGGGTCCATCCTGATTTGCTTGATGATCAGCAGTGGACAAGTGTATCAGGAAAGAAAAAGTGAAATAAGGCTAAATCTTCTAATATGATTAGCCCTTCTCTAAATGAAGATGATGCATCTCGCTGACTCAGAAGAGGAGACGACTGCTCTTGCAGCCGAGTGTAGGTGTAAATTTTGATCTCCCAAAATAGAGATTTCATTTGTATTTATAAGAATAGCTTATTACAAACTAATGAATTAAAATTACAACAAAAGCGGAGGGAAGGCCCTCCTTGTTTAACATGGGGACTTTGGTAGCTATAGGATGCCTCGCTCGGTTCTCGCACCGAGTCTGCTTCCCTTGGATGATTCAACCGAGGTTACTAGTGAGCTTTAGTACGTGGTAGAAACTCATGCTAGTCGAGTTCGAGTTCCCAAGTTCGATGGCGATCAGGGCCCAAAGCTAGGATAGGATGCTACAGTACAAAGGTTATGCAAAGAGCTTGCCGTTAACTCCGTCGAGAGTTGAGAGTTGTGGTTCAGCTAACTGATTGAATTAATCAATTAACTATGAGCTAACTGAGCTGCTGAACCCCTTCTCCTTAGCCGAAAGAAGTTCTTATAAAGAGGAGAGACGGTGTGGCCACTCCTTGAATCATGGGATATGACCATGTACTGTTGGGAGATACCATGCTCCTCACTTGTACCATGAGCTGCCGTTTGAGAGGCTCGGAGCACTGTACTTTCCCCCTTCACGTTGTAGGAAATGGGAAGGTTCACTCCTGTACGTGATACTGCGGCTGCCTAATACTCGAGTGAGTCTGGCAAGTTTGTCGATTGCTTGGCGGTTTGTTTGGTCATTCAGGCGAGCCTTGGCTGCTTGATCGAACTTGACTCGTACAGGCGAGTTAAGTACATCGGTGGTGTCTAACAAGTGCAAGGTTTTAACTAGCCACTAGTACTGTGAGTGGCCACTTGATGGACTTGGAGTACTGTGCTCTTTCCCTTCACATCGCAGGAAGTGGGAAGGCCCATCACTGTATGTGGTCTAGCGGCTGCCAAGTACTCTGGCGAGTTTGGCAAGCTTACCGTTTGTAGGCGAATTCGACTCTTGACTCGTGCAGGCGAGTCAAGCTAGCAGGCATGTCTGTGGTCACCCGATGTAGGCCAATTTGGTGATCGCGTGGCCTTGGCTCGTGCAAGCGAGCTAAGCCCTTGGGTGAACCCAATTTCTAAGCTGTGTGGACGGCTTGAATATGTAGGCAGATTTCGTGTTTTATCTGACAAGGTAATTTTTACCGTCTATAAGACCCCCTTCAAAGTTTTAAGACCTAAACCAATTCGCGTGTGGTCTGGAACACTTTGAATGAAGAAGTACCTGATGAGTTAGGACGAATTTGGCTCCCTCGGCTAGGTCGAGGCTTCTGGGCGAACCCGAGCGGTGCAAGCGCACGCAGGCGGGATTGGTGTCGTTAGAGTTGGGTCCCTTTTGAAGAAAGATAGGCGCCTGGGGGCAGGCCACGCGTCCGTGGGGAAATTCTCGCATTCGTCAATTAAAACGATGCCTTGTCTTCACGCGCTCGTTTCAAGACACAGATTCAATGTTGCCTATACTCCTAGTCATCAGTTAGATGGGGATCGTGTCTTGAACTGCCAGATCCTGGCCGTTCACACAGAATCCTAAACGTCCTGCCTTGCTCGCGGCCGTCCAATTCGAATCGCAGAATCGGGATCGTCCGCTCCAGAGAGCTCGGTGAATCTTGACGGTCGAGATCTTACGTATATAGTGTTGATCATCTCTTTTGCATGAGGATCACCACATTCGTAAGTTCTCTCGTTCAAACCTTCTTAGAGAGAACTTAAGAGTTCTCGGATTCGAAATGGCTTCGGGAGTGAGAGCATATGCTTCGAAGGGGAAGAGGGAGGCTGCTCAGCTAGAACCCATCATTCTCTCTGATGACGAGGAAGAAGAACATGTTTATGCTCCTCAACCCTCTTCCGATGATGAAGAGACGGTCCCTTTGATCCAGCCTATCGCCATGATCCTCGCTGGTTAGGAATCTACCTCTCCGAGCTCCAGATCTGCACAGGGCATCCTCCGATAACTGCAGAATGCTATGAGGCAGGCAGTCTCTATTGCTAGCCTCGGCTGGGGGACCTTTGCTAACTTTAAGCCTTTCTTGATGCACTGCGTTACTGCTCTAAGGCGCATAGGCGAGGCCCGAGAGGCAGCCTAACCATGCTCCTTCGCTTCAAGCGCCTCTTGACATGCCTGGAGGCTCTGTCATGTGCCGACTCAGAGCAGGACATGGAGCGGTTCATGGCTCAGGCCCGAGCTAGTGGGGTACGTGAGTGGGAGGCCCGAGAGCAGGAGCTGTCACATCAAGGGGACCTCATTTTGAATTTGCTCCACCGTCAAAGTCAACTGCGGGTGAAAATTGACGCTTTAACCTCCGCTATCGCCCGAATGAGGGCTTAGCTGGTGGCAGAAGAGGTGACTCTGAGGGACTTGCGGCTTAGGAATGCGGACGTCCACGATGCTGTTAAGAAGGAGTTGCAGACTCTTCAGGCACATCATCAAGAGAGCTCCGCTACCGCTGCTGCTCGTGATGCTAGGATCCACAAGGAGGCAGATGACCAGGTTCAAGCTGATCGGGCGGAGAAAGCAGCCGAGATCAACGCTGAACTCACCT
Organism: Asparagus kiusianus; assembly: GCA_022839385.1. Lineage (NCBI taxonomy): Eukaryota > Viridiplantae > Streptophyta > Magnoliopsida > Asparagales > Asparagaceae > Asparagus > Asparagus kiusianus. The sequence goes on from BQKN01061768.1 coordinate 26,153, forward strand.
CTCTGATCGAGCTGAACTAGGGTAGGCAGAAGATTAGTCCTTAGGAATTTTTTGCTTCTTGGTGTTGTTTTGTTACAACCCTTCTTGGATAACTTGTCGGAACAATTCGCCACGACTCTAATCGTTTTCAAGACTGGCTTAATGGAGTGCTATGCTTTTTATTACTCATTATTATGTGCATATACTTTTCCTTCTTTTGTTTCTCCTTAAGATTTTTAGCAAACCCTTAGTTATTAACGGGTTTGATTTAGCTTTACCGATTACCGTTTGAATCGGGCTAGTCATACTATTCCCCTCAGTATGATGAGTTATCGAGTAGTTTCTCTTAGGCTTAATGCTAAGATTTCTGCTCTAATCTTTAGCTGTTTAAGGCATGGGTTTGAGTTAACCATAACTATCAGGTCGCAGTTTGGTTGTATCGTAATGATCTTCACTGAACGACCGTTACCCGTGGGTGCGTCCGGAGGGTGCATCAATGGGTTGCATCACTCGGTAGGTCTGATCATATAGGTGAGACTATTCCATCGGTGGTTCGAAGCTTCAGATGAGTCAGACCACTCGAGATTCGTCTTCAGAGACGAACGAGACCCAACGAACGAGTTGTTCGGGCGAGACTCATTTTCACTGGCGAAGCGAGCTAGAAATTTGTAGGAGAATTTCGCTTCATAGGAGAAATTTGAAATTGTGGAGGGCGAGCTCGCCATCAGTTCGCAGGCAAAATTCTTATTCGGGCAAAATTCGAATTGGTAGAAGGTGAGCCACGTGTTCGTCAACAAAGCCTTGTACCTCGTGCTTTCCAGCTAAGGTCACGTGGGTTCGTCAGGTCGTATTAAATGCGACTTGACAAAGCAACATCACTTCTGTGTGCCTCGCTCGATGATGAATCATGGCCGTACTTTTTTTGATTCCTATCGTTAGATTCGGCCGTGAATTTTGGTGCGAGTTCCGGGTTTCGATTCGCTCGACCCGTTCCCTATCTCGACGGTTCCTCTGTAACCGCTGAAAAACGAACTGTTGAGAGCGATCCGGGACGTTGATTTTGATCGTGACCACATTTCTCAACTGCCAACGCCTCGCCTCTTGAGAGCAACCTGGGCCATCGATTTCGATCGTGGCCATACATTTCAACTGCAAACGTTTCCCCTTTAAATAGACTTTGTCTTCTTCTTTTGAAGACTACTGTGCTTAAGAATTTCTGCCTGCGCAAACCTTTCAAAGAGAAAAGCTCAAGTTTCTTTCTCGATTCTCTGACATGGCGCCAAAGTCTAAGAGGTGCGCTTCGAAGAGAAGGGGTCCAGGCGGTCCTTCTAGAGATGCTGCTTCTGGTATGGTTGCCGGCGTCTCTGGAGCGTAGTCGGGTAAGTCCAACGACTTCGCGCTGATGAATGATGCTGAATTGAGAAGACGAGCACTGTTTGTTCGTCTTCTTTTGTGGATTTTGCTATTTTTGGCAATTTCCCTGATTTGGGTGAACCCTTCCTTTTTCAGGCGGATTCGGCCTTTGCTAGGCGAATCCAGTTCCTGTCAGATAGTCTTGTCTTTTATCAGGCAGATTCGATTATCGTCAGGCGGATCTAGCATAACAGGTGAGTTTGTCCTTTGTCGGGCGGGTTCTACCTTTGTCAGGCGAACTCGATACTAGCCAGGCGGGCTTAATCTCGCCAGGCAGGATCCGTTTACTGAGATTCGCCTTCTCGGAGGAGTTAGAAGTTTTTTGATTCCAAATGTGAATTCAGTTCTAATCTTTTAGCCTTGTTTTGTAGCCACGTTTTCTGATGAAGCCCTCCCACAGGGTGTTGCCATTGGCCTTGCCGGTGGCTCGGGTTATACGGTGCCCTCTGGATTCCCTCTTCTTGATCTAGTGCCCATGTTTGCTGCTGACAATCCGGAGGAGTTGGTCAAGGGAATGACTGATGGGCATCATCTTACGTTGCGGGAGTTGATCACCGATGCAGCATTGACAGACATGGCCATGACGGAGTTGAAAAAGCCCCAGTTCATGTTTGGTGATGCCGCGGCTGACGCTTCGGCTTTGTTGCTTGGAGAGAGTAAATGGCTTTGTGTTGTGGATGGGGTCCATTACTATCTTCCTAATATTCCGAGGGGGTTTTCGATCGTCGAGCTATGATCGCTTGTGGTCCCGAGACCGATGAACTGGGATCTGACCCCTACTTAAGATGGGGTAGTTTGTGGGGTCTTCACAGGGTCATCCGCTGGGTACGCGGTCGACTGCTCTTGTAAGCATGTGGTCACCTTGCGTCTCGGCTTGTTGAACAATGAATGGCCCGTGGGGGAAACGACTGCAGTGACAGAGACTTTCCGCCACCGTTTCTTCCAGGTCGGGGGGAAATTCCCTCCGAAGGACTTTAGGGCTCCGGGATGGATTCATTCTACGCTTGGCAGTGGCACTTGGTGGTCTAAGATCACCGAGTACGTCTTGGCGGAGAACTCTGACCTTGCGGGCTCAGAGTTGTTCGTGGCTATCCGAGCCACCCAGCATGTCCTGAAGATCAATGCCCCATAGTTTCATAGTATCTTAGAACTTTACTGTCTGGATAGCAGTACGTTCTTTACTCCTAATGGCGAGCTTGGCATAACCCTCCATGAGATGTATGATGTGTCGGGGTTGCCTTTGGGGAGCTTCCCCTATGAGGAGTACGTACCGGGTCAGGACGAGATCGACTATCTTTCGGGTCGGTTTCCCCTGATGGTTGAGACCATATGGGAGTTGCTCGGCCACTACCACATATGTCTCGACAGCTAGGGCGCAGTGAACCATAAGGGCAAGAAGAAGAGGGCTCCCGGGATTAGTCACAAGAACTGGGCTGACTACCTGTTCCCAGGGAATGATGTCAAGGGGAGGCCTACTCTACCACTGGGTGAGTATGATCAGGCCGAGGTGGAGAGGCGGATGGCCAAAGGGGAATCCGCCATAACCTTTGAGCATGACGAGGGTGGGTTCCCATTTGGGACGACCTTCCAATCGTTCCATCACCAGGCTAAGTCTCCCATATCCGCAAAGGCTCTGCTCGTGGGATACCTCATACTGTGGTTGAAGAAGTGCGTGGTTCCCACCCACTCTATCGAGGCGCTCTCGATGGAAGTGGTCTACCCTGTGCTACGCTTGGCCTATTGGAGGCCGTACGCGTTGGTGTCGACAACGGTAGCCTATATCCAAAGGGGGGCTTCGCACACTGACAAACCAGTTTTGTCATATGTCGTATGTTGACGAGGGCGAAGGCGAAGTCGCCAAGACTCCTAATCTGAGAGTGGGGCTGCCGTACACTTTTTTGATGGCGTGGTTCGTATACCACTACGAGTGTTTGATGAGTGCCCTAGCGGATCTACAGGGAGAGGGATCTGTCCTGTTCGTCCAGCATCTGGAAAGATGCTCTTGGAAGTGTAAAGACATCCCTAACATGAGGAAGACAATGTCTTATTTCGATCATTACAACTTCCAACGATTCTTTCCTTACTTTACTGGGGGTGGCCATGGTGAGTTGCTTCGGGACGTGTCGATGGTGGGCCATAACACCGCTCTCTCCAGTGGCACCTTCCGATGGTTAGTTAACATCCGACTGGGGTATCACGTCTTGCGAACGGGCTCCGTGTGTTACCTCGAGCCTTATTTCCCTTGTAGGTTTGCCTGTTAGTTTGGGTATGACCAGCTCTATGTTGGAAACGTCAATCCTCATTTTTATTACGAAGGGGGTCTGGTTGATGGTGTGCGAGGGTGGTTCTAGACCTACGCCGGTGGCACCAATGTACACTTCGAATTGCCGGCTAAGGATCACGACCTTCGCCATTTGCTCCTCTATTGTCGATGGTATCGAGGTGCTAGCGCAAACCCTGATGGCTTTCGATTTCAAAGTTCTTATCTAGCAGAGCACGGGCACCGCTCGAGGGCAGCTCCCCACTCCTCAAGGCGAAAGGGTCACCAAACTGTGGAGGAATGGTTTAAGGATGTCCCTGAAGAGGAGGCCAAGGATCTTCACGCTGGCTTAGGAGACTTCGGGGATTCGCGGCTCGCGCCCTATCCCCTCATCCTCAATTGGATCCCGCCGATGTTCCAGGAGGATCAGATGAATTGGCTCGGGCGGGTGAACGCCTGGAATAGGCCCAGGGAGCAATCACTGGGCGGCTGGGGATGCCGCTCCTGGCTCCTAGCAGCTCTCTTCTTTCCAAGAGACAACGTGAGGCCGCGGTTGATAATTCTAAGGTGGAGGTGAGCAAGAAGGCCCGTCATGAGGAGGCGGCTAAGGCTATCGGAGTGGCGAGAGGCTAGGATGATGCAACCCCTGTGCTAATTCCCAGGGTGACTACTCCTACGGCCAGTGGTGTTAGTCCCGCTTCGCTTACTACCTCGGGGACGGTTCCGGCATCTTCGAGAGAATGTCCCCTCATCGTCTGCTGTGGAACAGTAGGTGGTGGTTTCAATGACTCCCGCCATTGTGCCGAGAGGTAACCCTTAGTATTGTATCCTTGGGTGCAGGGTTGGATTAGCATTATCTGACGTTTGCATTGATTCCATGCAGGTACGGTTGAGGAGGCGATCCCTATTCCTTCCGATGAAGATGAGGGGACAGGAGATGAGGCAGAGCTCGGTGACTCAGGTAAGAGCATGGTCGAACGTCGTTGAACTATCTCTGCTGAACCATCTATGGGGTTCCTTTCTGAAGTTACTATTAACCTCCTTCCGATATTTACATCTGCTCTGGCCTCGGATGCCGCTGGAAAAGAGTATTCCCCCTCTTGGGCTGGCCGGTCGGCTAAAGAGGGTAGCGAAAATGACTGTGAAGATAATGACTCAATCCATGAGATGATGTTGAGCGACGAGGGACCGTCTGACTCTGAAGGGGAGACTCACGCTCTTGAAGAAGCATCGGTCGAGATAGGGTCATCGGCCCAGGGGGCTTCTGCTCAAGGGGAAGCATCCACCCGTGTGGTGGTTGATCCCTCACCTCGTATCTCGACGAACGTTAAGGTCACACTCAGATCCGTGGTCGAGACCCCAATGGTGTCGGTTCGTGCTTCAGCCTCAGCGATGTCTATTACTACTCCTACTGCAATGGCTATCAGTGCTTTGGCCTCGGCTCTGGTGATGACATTGGCGGTCGACGAGGCTACCCTCTCTCCATTGGCTCATTCGTGCAAAAAGTTGGTGGATCGAACCATTGCCAGCCTCCAAGACACCCTTGTAGACAACATCAGGCTCGCATTGGAGGAAAGCTGCCCCTTTGAGGAGTTCAGGGAGGCCCTTGAAAATCATGTGGGCTTCATGATCAGGATACTGGGTCCCTCCGCCGCCAATCCGTACTTCAAACACTTGGAGGACGTAGAACGGACCATCTGACAGTTGCTCGCCCTTCGCGCCACGAGTTCTGAGATCCTTCATCTTGCATCCGGCAAAGTCCAGATAGCATTGGACGAGCACAATCATAGACTGGGGGAGATAACGTTATTGGAGGTAAGGTTGACGAAAGAGCTGGAGCGCGCTATGGCTGAGAACGAGCGAATGAGCCAGATGCTCCAAGAGGCCGACTCCCGTATCTCCCTCCTATCTTCAAAGATAGCGGAGACCAAACAAACTATTGTTAATGCGCAGGCCTTATTAACTACCCAAGAGAAGGCTCGCGAACAGGTGATAGGGGAGTTGGAGGAACTCGGGTCTCGACAGCAGCTGGCCGTTGACGCTATTGAGGAGAAGGGTCGAGCCCTCAAGGAGGTGAGACACACCATCCAAGACTTGCTTTCGCATTCTGAAGAGATTCGCGAGTTGGAGTCACGGCTGAGAGATTTTTAATTTTCTTTTGATTACATCGTTTTATTCAACTCTCTCTTAATGAATGGAATTGTGTTTTTATCCCAGTCATTGTTCCTTTTATTCTGTGTGCGTGCGTTTTGTCACTAATTATAGCAGGTGTTGTCAAATCAACCGTTGGTTGATTCGTACCGAGTGACTCCTGGCCATGGGCCAGTCCCTATTGCAGGCGAATTTTAGCCTTAAGTGAAACTATGAACAGTTCAAGCTTCACTTGAATCCCAATTGGGTCAATCTTCAGGCGACCTTGAACATGGTTCGAACCTCAAACATGATTAAGTCTTAGTTAGGCAGACCGCCATAGTGTGCGGGTCTGAGCCTTCGGGCGAACTTGATATATGCGAGTTCGTCTGACGAATTCAATTCATAGGCGGGCCTTGTTTTTTGGTAGGCCACACGCCTACCAATTAAGACGACGTGGGAAAGTGTTTTCCCGTTAAAGGCGGCATAGTAGGGGTTCCCCGTTCTTTACGCCCGACCTGAACCGTTGGCCAGAGATCATGTTGGAAACTGACACATCTCGATTGTTCGTGTGAGATTTGGCATCACCTCTCCTTATCTGTGACTGTTTGATTCGAACGGTCCAATCGAACGGCGGGCGTTCACTCATGCCATGTATTTAATGCCCCTCCCTCTGCATTGAGGGGTGTCGTGGCTTTAGTTGTCTTTTCAGAAGAGAAACACGCGCTTCCTTTTTTGCTACGCTTGTGATGGCGTCAAAGGTGAAGAGGACCGCTTCAAAGAAGGGCAAGGGTGTTTCCTCCTCTTCCGCTGCCGAAGCAGTCGCTGTTGAAGGTATTTTGGCATCTAGGCCCTCGTCCAGTTCGATTATAGGTCTGCGAGTAAGGTGATACCCCCTGCTTTTAACACCTTTCTTTTTTTTGTTTTGCCGTCGTGCAGTCTAGGAAGGAGTGACCATCACCGAAGAGCGGGGGACTAAGCCCATACTCGTTTCCGACGACGAATCCGAGGGATCTGCGGCTCCTCCCGCTTCGCGACCTGTTCCCCCACCTAGAGCGGAGCCTTGCCTTAAGGTTCCTCCTATTGTAGTGCTTTCTCAGGGTCAAGAGCCCGTTCCCTCAGGCTCTCTGTCTCTACAGGCTCATATCGAAGAGTTTAAAAATGCTGCGAGGCAGGTGATTTCTCTCGTTAGCCTTGGCCTTGGAATCTATGCTGACTTCAAACAGGCGGTTAGTTGAACCTCGTCTCGCCGCACGTTGCATGCAGCGGCTTCTCTATCTGGAATCACATCTGACACACCTGGAGACTCTGCTACAAGGAGGTCCCGTGGCTGACATGGAGCACTTCTTGTCTCAAGTCTGGCGTTGGGAGGCATGGGAGCAGGAGGTTCGCTCGAGGGAAATGGCGGATTTGGAGTCCCATGTCGCCTTCCTGGTAGACCAGCTGCGCTCACTGGGGGAGTGGATAGGTACTTTTACTTCCACTATATCCCGTTTGAGGGCTGAGTTAGAGCTTGCGGAGATGACTCTAAGGGGGCTTCGATCTGAGAGCCAGAAAATTGACAAGGCTGTCGAAGAGGCAACCCGAAACCTTTAGGCGCTGGACAAGAAGATTCTGTTGCCAACTCCACCTTTGATGGTCGGTCCCAAAAGGAAGCTGAGAATAAAGCCCAGGAAGACCACGCGAGAAGGGTGGCCGTAGTTAAAGCGGAGCTTGCGTCTTTCAGCCTCTTTGACTAGACTCTCTGGGTCGAACAGTGTTAAGACATTTGATGTTAAATGACTTGTTTGATTATAAAATTATAACTTTGTTCAAATGTACTATCTTAAAACTAGATGAATAATATGCTCCTTTGATTTTCCAAACATGCTTGTGAATGTTCTCCTTCTTGTTATTGTTGCCTTTTATCCTTCCAGCTTTTATTACTCTTTGTGAAGTCGCCGTGGGTGAATTCGAGTCATAGCCGGATTCTAACCACTAGCGAGTTCAGGCTGTGGGCGAGCTCTAGCTATAGGCAAATCAAGTCGAAGGCGAGATGAATGCTGATTTGGGAGTAACCACCTGTCTAGTCGTGGTCCTACGTTCTTGCTAGCTGGGTTGGCGTTGGCACATCACTTCACATTAAAGGCGGTGTAATGGGGGGCTCTTCGTTTCACGCCCAATCTGGACCGTTGAACGACAGACGCACTTGGGCTGTACGTCATATATTGCCCTCTTTCTTTATCGAAGAGGTCACTATGTTCATCGCTTCCTTCTCGTTCAAGATGGCACCGTGAGCAAGGGCATCTGCTGTGAAGAAGACGGGAGATGACGCCTCTTCTTCGGCTCCTACACCTGACCGCGATCGGGAGTCTAAACCTTCGGACTCTGTTCTGACCTAGTTAGAGGAATTAGAGAACACCGTGAAGTGAGTGATCTCGCTCGTCGATCAGGGCCATGGTACCTTCGCGGAACTGAAACAATCCCTCTCAGACCGTATGGCCCGCCTCCGATGCTAGGGCGATTTTAGGCTCGCCCTTTACTGTTCGATGAGACTCATCGATTTGAAATTGCTCCTAACAAAGTTGGAAGACTTGCGACATGCGGATTTGGAGTCTGAGGTGACGCTATTCTTGGCTCTAGCTCGTCGCTACGCCATGTGGCAGCGAGAGTGCCGAAGGCGAGACATAGAAGACAAAAAGGCCCTTATCGGTCATTTGGATCTTCGGTAATGCCTATTGCAATCTGACATGGAGTCTACCGTTTCTTTGATTTATTTAGGTATGATCCCGTACATAGAGGGGGAATCAATCTTGACGGGCCTACACATTCAGAGCGAGACCGTGCAAGGTGATCTTGCAAGGGAGAGGCGTACTCTTCCACTGCTGCTTCAGGAGGATGCCGCCGCTAACGCTTCTTTCGAGGTGAGGGTCCAGCAAGAGGCAGAGGACAAAGCTCGCGCTATGCATGCGGAGAAGATAGCCGTAGTCAGAGCCAAGCTCGCGTCTTTCAAACTCTTAGAATAAACTCGTAGGATAGGAGTAGATTCAAGATACCCTGTTCAATATTTTGTTTCTTGAATGTAATGTTATGACTCTTTTGATTGTAAAGTCATAACTTTGTTCAAATGTATTGTCTAGAAACCTCTAATGAATTTTGCACTTTCTCGTGGTACACACACTCTTTTCATATTTCATTGTGTCGCCATTCGGCGTCTTACTCATACAATGGGCAGACTCAATTACTGGTGATTTTGTGCCGCAGGCGAAACTCAAGCGTAGGTGAGTTTATGCCACAGGCGAAACTCAAGCGATAGCGAGTTTGTGCTGCAAGCGAAACTCAAGCGATGACGAGTTTGTGCTACAAGCGAAACTCAAGTGCTGGCGAGTTTGTGCTGCAAGTGAAACTCAAGCGATGGCGAGTTTGTGGTACAAGAAAAACTCAAGCGATGATGAGTTTGTACTGCAAACGAAACTCGAGCGATGGTGAGTTTGTGCTGTAAGCGAAACTCAAGCGATGGCGAGTTTGTACTGCAAGCGAAACTTAAGTGCTAGCGAGTTTGCGTTATAGGTCTGCCTGTGGACCCAAGTGCTTGCCATCTATGGTAATGTGAGCACGTCAGTCTTCATTAATTGCGAAGTGACAGAACGCTTCGCCTTCTGCGCTCAATCCGAACGGTCAGTTTGGAGTCCCAAGAGTTGAGGCTTTTATGGGCGTCGAGCTCGAAGCATCATTGGAGATCTGAGCCGTTCGATTTATTTGAGGTATCGAATCTCAGCCATCGAACTTTTGTCTATATAACGTGCTCACTATTCTCTTGGTAGAGTCCCTATGCTCACGAAAATTCGCTTGGAGAAAAATCTTTACGAAGTCTCCCTGATCAATGGCTTCCGAGTCCAATTCTAGTGTCTTTAGGGGGGGGGTGTCGGCTCCTCCTCTACCACTGCCGGTGTTAACGTGACGCCGCCTTCCGCTGCTAGTTTAACCTAAGGATCTTCTGTTGTGGCCTCTGGTCCGATGCTCGCCATCCTCTAGAAGTTGTAGGATGACCTACGCAGGACACCCACCGTCATCGGTCAGGGTTTCGGGAGATACCACGACATGCTCCCCTTTGTGGAGGAATGTCTTGAGGAACTCTGACGCGTGGGCGGTCCTCAGCTCATTCGGCAATGTGAGTGGGAGCTCTAGTACTTGGAAGGGCTGATGTATCGCCTAGAGGAGCTGGTGCATGCCGACCCTAATCCGACGACTCTCTCTATGAGCGTCCTGTTCGAACACGAAGCCTTGGCGAGGCGTATCCAGAAACAGGAGGCTCTCCTCAAACGCCTGCACAGGCAACATCGCGCCATACTGGCGAAGATGGATGCCTACGTAGATGCCGCCTTCTTCATCGACGCTGGGTCCCTCGAAGGAGAGGCGAAGCTGAAGAGGCTTGAGCGCGAGAAAGGCGGGTTAGTCGTGCTGCTGAGGCGGAGGCTAGGGCGCTCCAACTCCTTCGCCAGGAAGAGGAAGACGATAAGGCTGCTCTTGCCAGACTTCGACAGCGACAGGAGGAGAGGGTGCGGGCTAGGCGTGAGGCGGAGCTGGGGGAAGTCAAGGCCAAGATCGTCGCTTTCAGCCTAATGAAGTTAATGTAGCGTGTCTTCTGCTTTTTTTGTTAGACATCGCTGTAATTTTGCCGATACCTGTTGCATCGTAACATACAAAACATTATGTCTCTAAACTTGGCCTGAAATGTCCTTTTATGCTCTTAGTTATGCACAGCTTTTTCTTTATTTTCTGCACTTAGAACTTTTTTTTTGATTAATCACTGGCGGTCACTGTTTTAGACTCGTTTTCACCGTTCGTTGTTCACCTAAGTCGAGCTAGCTATACTACCTTCCGCAGTGTGGCGGGCCTTCGACGAGTTTGTTTTGGACTTAGTCGCTAGGACCCTCCTCTGCTTTGACTGTTCGTAGCGTGGGGTCGGGTGAAATCTGACTCTCGCGTTGCAGTTCGGTCAGGTCTGAGGGGATAATATTTCAGCCCGAACAATAGAGCGGTTGCTTGCGTATGTGACCGAATCAAGGCCCTAACAATGAATCGCCATCTGGCGAGTTGCTGTTCGAGAGGGCGGTTGGAGCATGTCGCCTGGTAAGCCGCCTTGATGATTATTGTTGTCCACGAGGGCAATGACGTGAGGATAATCAAATCGTTCAGAGACGTAGGAGTATGACGATTGATTGTTATAGGAGCCGTCACATGGTAGGTTGGTACCCATCGGTTATTCTAAGAGAATATTAGGATATCTGGAATAGGTCGGGTAGTTTAGGGACATAGGAGTGTGACTATTGACCGAAGTAGCAACACGTCGCATGGTAGGTTACTACTTAGGCCGTGTTATTCATGAGAATAATGGGGCCAGCCATCAGAGGTGATCATTAACATGATAGGGCTTTGTTGCGATCAGAGCAACTATGAGGACTTATCATCCCATTAGAGGGGATTGGTAAGTTGATTTTATCAGAGATGAGGGTTAACATGACGGGATTGTTTGTCGCGATGTGAGCGACTTTGTGGGCTCACCATCCTATTGGAGAGGATTAGTAAGTTAATTTTATCAGAGGTGGTAGTTAACATGACAGTAAGAGTGGTTCCATCGTCCTATTGGAGAGGATCGACAGGTGAAATTTGGGGGAGACCATCAGAGGTGAAGAATAACTTGATAGTTGATTTTGGTCCCAACTGTAGAAAGGTTTGACCGAGCAGCGATCTAGGTTACACTTAAGAACACTGTATGTAGCGTCTTGTATAGGGTTTCCCATTGGAGTATATGAAGTAGGAACAATTTAGTCTCGTGTACCAGTTAGAGGGAGTAAGGACCAGTTTAGACTCATGCACTCGTGGGAGTTTGGAGGGGCAGTTTATACTCTTACACCAGTAGGAGTTTGAAGGAGAACTAAGAGTAGTACTTCTTCAAGAACTTACCGTTGATAGGCATCATGATCTTGTCGCCATTCAGTTTGACGAGACGATAAGCTTCATTCGAATAGACTGTCTCTATCATAAACGATCCTTCCTACTTGGGCTAGAATTTTCCCCTCTTCTTGCAAGTGAGAATCATCGGTCATCGAACGGCGAGTACAAATTCTCCCTCCTTGAAGGCTCGATGCTTGACTTTCTTATCGAAGGCCTTAGCTATTCAGACTTGATAGAACTCAATGTGTTGTTGGGCTTCAAGCTGCCTCTCATCCAACGCTTCAAGTTCTGTGAGGCATCGTTGATGATTATCCTTAGTTGTCATCCTTGTAGCTAGGATGATGCGAAGGGATGGAATTTGAATCTCTAATGGTAACATGGCCTCACAGCCATATTCCAACAAATAAGGCGTGTTGCCGGTTGGTGTACGAACCGTTGTGCGATACGCCCATAAGCTCTCGCCCAGCTTCTCGTTCCAATCGCGTTTGCTATTGGAAGTTAGCTTGGTTAAGATCTTAACGATTGTTTTGTTGAAGGCTTCTGCCAAACCATTCGCCGAAGGGTTATAGGCTGTAGAGGAAAAGTTCTGCATTCGGAACTTGTCACAAAACCGGGTGAACACATGACTGACGAATTGTGTGCCGTTTCATGAATGATACGTCGAGGTACACCATATCAGTATATGACATGATGCTTGATGAACTTGATCACGTCATTGGTCTTGACTTCTTTTAAAGGGACGGCTTCGGCCCATTTAGAGAAGTAGTCGGTGACCGCGAGGATGAAGCGACGAACTCTTACCGACGACGAGGATATTAGTCCGACGATGTCCATCCCCCATGCTTCGAAAGGCCATGATGTCGTTGTTGGGTGTAGGTCTTCAGGAGGTTGATGCATGTAGTTGGCGTGGATTTGGCACACGTGGTAACGCTTTGCATAAGCAACCGTGTCGTTGACCATCCCAGACCAAAAGTATCCTATCCTTCGTAACTGATCCCAAAGCTTGGGTCCGGGCTGGTGAGCTCCGCAAGTGCTATTATGGGCTTCACATAGAGCTTCTTGTGCTTCTGTCTTTAAAAGACATCGAAGTAACAAGCCGTCATATGACCTTCGATACAACGTCTTTATGGTCGAATCGTAGTAGAACCTTGAGGCACGTCAGCAAACAGACTCTCTCTCCCTAGCGTCTTCGGGTAGCATGTTGTACAGGATGTAATTGATGATCAGGAGACGCCAATCTTTCGGGTCGGGTTGACCCGAAACCTGTTGAGTGGCATTCACCTCTAGAATGTCTTCTGGTCAAAAGAGTCGTCGGCTCACCACAGTGACCCATTGAGTCGTTTCTAGTGGCTGGGCTAAGTTAGCTGCTAAGGATACGAGGGCGTCTGATTGCGTGTTCTTAGAACGAAGCACATGCTCGATGCTGAAGCTTTCGAATAACTCCATTAGCTTGGTAGCTGCTTTGTGAAGCAGGATTAGGTCATCGTTTCTAACTTTGTATTCCCCCGTCATTTGCTTGACAATGAGCTGAGGGTCGCCGTAGGCCTCGAGATGCTTTATCTCTAACTCTCTTGCCAACTCGAGTCTAATGAGTAGTGCATTGTACTCAACCACGTTATTGGTGCATGGCTCCATTAGAGAAAAGGCTCGGGGTAGTATGTGGTTATGTGGGGAAGTGAGGATCACCCCCACTCCTGCAATGATAGATCCGCTTGTGCCGACACGAGACGCGCCATTAAAGAACATCTACCAGGCTTCTACTGGGGAGGTCGTGTTGACTTCGGGGGGTTCATCTGGCAAATCTTCGAATAGGTCAGTTTTCACCCCTAGTGGATGACTAGCCATGAGATCACAGATAGCCTACCCTTTGATTGATTTCTGTGGCATGAAGTGAATATCGTATTGAGACAGTAGGAATGCCCATCTGGCCAAACGCCAGTTTAAGGCCGTGGGCTGCGTCATGAAGACTCGGATGGGGTTCATCCAGGAAATGACATGGATGGTTTGGCTAACAAAGTAGTGTCGCATCTTTTGGATGGCTAATACAAAGGCTAAGCATTCCTTTTCGACCATAGGGTATCGCCGTTCAGTGCCCTGTAGAGTCTTACTCAGGTAGTAGATACCCTACTCATGGCCGGCATCATCATTCTGTGCCAATAGAGAACCCAGAGAGTGCTCCATGGCTCGGATGTAGATGAGGAGTGGTTTCCTTGAGATTGGAGCCGCCAGGACAGATGGGTTCGAGAGATAAGCTTTGATCTCTTCAAAGGCCCGTTTGCAGGGCTCGTCCCACACGAAGGAAGTACATTTCTTCATCAGTTTGGAGAAGGGTTAAAACTTACCCGAAAGATTTGAAATGAATCTCTGAATGTAAGCCAATCGTCCCTAAAGACCCCTTAACTCCTTAAGATTTTGGAGCGGCTGAAGCTCTTGGATAGCTCGTACTTTATCTGGGTTAATTTGGATTTCTTTCGTTGTGACCACGAACCCAAGAAATTTACCGCTGGACATCCCTAAGAATGACTTCGTAGGATTCATCTTGAGTTGATGAGTTCTCATGAGTTTGAACATCACCCTTAGGTCTTGGAGATGGTCATCTTTACTGTAACTTTTCACGACCAAGTCATCCACATAACATTCGACTGTCTTTCGCAGATGGTCTCGAAAGATCGTGCTCATGGCGCATTGGTAGGTTGCACTGGTGTTTTTGAGTCTGAAAGGCATGACCGTGTAGCAGTATACCCCCATTGGAGTCCTGAATGAAGTGTGTTTTTCGTCATTGGGGGTGCATCTTGATTTGATTATACCCTGAAAACCCGTCCATAAAGGATATCCTCTCAAATCCACACGTATTATCGATGATGACGTCCGTGATGGGGAGAGGGAATTCGTCCTTTGGGCAAGCAGCATTGAGGTTTCTAAAGTCAATGCAGATGCGGATCTTACCATTCTTCTTCAGGATTGGAACTATGTTGGCTACCCAGTCGGGGTGTTGTTCCTCTCTGATGAAGTCGGATTCAAACAACTTCTTCACTTTGGCCTCGATTGCCTCCATGATTTACGGACGAAATCGTCTTTGTTGCTGTTTGATAGGCTTGGCGTCTGCGCCGATGTTGAGGCGATGCATAACGATCTGTGGATCAAGGCTAGGCATGTCCTCATACTCCATGCGAAGACATCAATATATTCCCGTATGAAGGCTATGAGGTCTTCCTTCTCTTAGGGAGGTAGGCTACCGCTGATAAATATGGGCTTAGGGTTGGTCTCGTCGCCCATGTTTATTTGGAGGATTTCGTCCTCAGTGGGCGGCTCACATTATTCGAAGCGATTGCTCCACTGGGTATTGACGTGGCGGTCCCATGTCTCATCAAAAAGCGGGACCTGTTCGTCCTCTGCTATTTTGACAGGATCGGTCGTAGCCATGTTGACTGTGAGGTTGTTGAGCAAGTCTCCCACATTGACATCTGAGTCCCATGCTGAGGTTGTCGATGATCGATCCTCTGAGCAGGTGTCGTCAGAATCCCCAACGAAATTGCAGAATAACTCTGGCAATGAAGAAATGTAGCCTAAACATCTCCGAGTTTTGGCGAAGTAATTAAAGGGCTTGCCTTTAGGCACATAAGCGGGTCGGATGATCGTCTTCCGTCCTCGGCCGTAGTTTAGGCCTTCTTGACGAGCGAAATCGTAACCCATGTCCTTCATCATGCGTTTCACAATTTGACTGTATTATGAAAATTGGGGCGTGGATTCCTCCTCTTCAGACTCGTCCTACAATGTGCATAAAGGTTGATCGATTCGTCCAAAGATAATGTCTTTCTAGTATTTATCTCGAGTCGGTACCACAAATACCACCTGTGAAGATTCAATGGTCTGTCCCTTTGTGACATATGACGAGTAGACTGGGAAGTGCATGGAAGGGTCACTGTATAGCCTCACAACTGAATCACTAGGCTTGTCACCTTCAAATGTTGGGTGATAAGATAAGTAGGCAAAGTTGGACTTCTCATTCAAGATAATCTCCTTCGCTTGAATGGCGTTGGTTACATTGTGGCTTTCGTAACCAATTATAATTGATTCAAAATCGTTCAGGGTAAGGCTGTCGCTATACTCTGGCTCGTTATCCGCCTCGTTGCCGCTCTCAAGCTCCTCGATCAATGGCTCGTCGGGATCTTGGTACAGCAAAGAATCCATGAAGTAGTTCTCGACACCCTTGAAGGGTTGCTTGTCGGCTACTACTGTTTTCACCTGCTCATAGTCATCCATGTACTTTAAGCATTGGTGTAATGTGGACGGGACTATCCGGTTATTGTGGATCCATGGACGTCCTAAGAGCACATTATAGGATGGCTCGGCGTCGATGACATAACAGGTCACCTCTGTCTTCATGTCGCCTATTCGGCACTTCAGACGGATCTTGCCGAGTGGCCGAGTTCCAGTGGCATTAAAGCCAAAGATAGTCGTAGTAGTCGTGGATAGACGTTTCGGTACCGTTTGGCAAAGGGTTAAGTGAGGGGTTAAGGAGACTTAACCCCTTCTTAACCTGCCAGACACAACAAATCTATATAAAGGTTAAAGTGAGTTAACCCTCCATAATTTGCCAAACATAAAAAATATAGAAGGGTTAAGTTAACCCCTCTAGAGGGGTTAAAATGAGTTAACCCCTCAAAATTAGGGGTTTACTAATACTCCTATTTAGATGGAATAAGAGTTAACCCTTCTAATTATAAAGAAAATAGTCAAAATCATTGTTATTCCCAAACACTAAAACTGATAATAAGGGCTAAAATAAAACTTATTTAATAGGTTAATAATTTAGTCATTCGGATTATCAAATGGGCTAAGTACATTAATCTTTCTCTTTAACCCCTTTTCATTAACCCTTTACCAAACGGGGCCTTCGGGGGTATCCCCAGGTGTTTGATCAGCTTCAGGGGTACGATGCTTAGTGCAGATCCTGGGTCGACTTAAATTCGATCCACTTTTGAGGAACCGACGTACCCCGTGAAGTACAGTGGTCAATCATGGGATGTGTTTTTGATGAGCATGACCTCAGGAGTGAATGTGATGCAAGGGACCCGTCTTTCGGTGGTCTGGCAGCACATTGCACATTTCCCTTCCGCGTCTTCTTCCCTCAAGAAGTGGGTGGCAAAGACTTCCGAGTCAGCCAATGCCTCTTGTAGGGCTTCCCGGGTAGGTTTGGATAACCGCAAGAGGTCATACATGGTAATTCGCACGGGGATGTTCTTTAGCTACGCGAGCACGTTGAATCGAAAAGGCTGATTGCTTGAGCTCGGCCTATCGGGATTCAGAGGGGCTGCTGCAGCTGGCCTCGTGGGAGGTCCGGCCGGGTTCTCCGCCCTTGTGGGGTACTCTTTGGCGAATTCCTTCCCTGCTCTAGTGGTGAGGGTGGCAGTTTCCTCATCAGAGTTGGTGAGGGCAGATACTACAGTCTGGTCTCCCTCGGGAATAGTGGAGATGACATTACAAGGTCTACCTTTGGTCTTCCTCGAGGGCTTTAAAGCCCACTGCTCATTGCTAAGGAGGTCCGGATGGACCCACATCACCTGACCTAATGGCAAGGTCTGGGGTACTAAATCTTTCCCTCGTTGATTGTGAGGATCGTCATAAGTGATCTTTAGGACTGCTTTGGGGATAGGAATTACTCCTGCCGGAGCCTGAACCCCCGGTAGATCTGTTCTAAAACTCAGGGTGATCATATTCGTGGTCACCTGCTTTTGTACTTTCTCCTTCTTTAGGACTCCTGCGTCGTAGAGGGCCTGGATCTTGTCCTTGAGGATGTAACACTTAGAGGTGTGGTGACCAAGGAACCTATGGTACACACAGTAACTCGAGTCACTAGTCTTGTTCGCCTCCTCAGGCTTTGTGACTTCCAGTAGCTTGATTCGATTGCTCTTTAAGAGAGTGTTGAATGTTACCACCACTTGGTCCTCCCTGAAGTCGTATTGCCTTGGAGGGTGTTGCTGGAACTACCTGGGCTTCGGCCTTTGAGCTGTTTTGGGTGCCGAAGCAGAGTCGACAGCCATGATCTCCTTTCCTCTTGTTCGAGGAGGATTCTTTGGTGCGGTCAGCTCCACGACTCTCTTCTTAGGGTGAGGTGCTTCGGCCTCTATCCTCTTGATCATATTTTCCACCTGCTCACCCTAGCGAACAAGTTCCTTTCAGGTCCGGGTTTCCACCGCGTGACCTTGGACAGAATATGGATCGAGAGATTGTTGCGGCACATTTCAATCAGTGTGGACTCAGAAACTTGGTCCTAACAGTGGACCGATCGGTTCCTGAACCTCTTTACGAAGTCGTTGACTGACTCCAACTTCCGTTATTTTTCGGCGAGGAGGGTGGCCATCGACACCTCGGTGTCATCGTCGAAGAAGCGAGCCAAGAAGAGCCTTTTCGCATCGGCTCATGATGTGATAGAGCCGGGTTCCAATTTGCGGAACCACTTGAACGCTACTTCTTGAGGGTGCCTATGAATAACCGGGTGAGAATAGCGTTATTCCCCGTAAGGAACCTGGTCTGCGCCATAAAGTAGTAGATATGTTGTGAGGGTAAGCCATTTCCATCGAACTACACCAAGCTAATCGGCTTGCACTTTGCTGGGTATGGGAATGTATCCCACTCGACAGGATAGAGTCGGACTACCCCCAGCTTGTTCATGTGTTGCTGGAGTTTCAAAGCGTTGAGCTGGTTTTGGAACTCATTGAACCTCTTGTCGCAGGCGCTACCCCCAGTGTGCGATGTTCCTAGCGACATCTTAGAAGAGTAATCAGAGTGTAGACCAACATTATCTTCTGTTTCAGTCACTGTATGGGGAAGAGGTACCCACTCCTTACTCCCTGTCGGCCACGGTAGGGTGTGCTAGGTTCTTTTCTTCTTCTTCTTCTTGTTCATAAGCTGCTCCAACATTTCCCTTAAAGAGTCGATGGTTGCCTATTACTCTTCAAACTTCTTGGTTACCGTTTGATCATTCGTGGTGTCAGCCATGTGTACTCTTGCCAGTGCATCCTGACTCGAGTGCGAGGTTTGGGATGTGGTTGCTGCTGAGCAAACCTCATCTTCACCACCGGAGGGAGGTGCTAAGGTTGAGTAATCAAACCTAATACTCACCCCCGTGCGACTACGGGTATGCTAGAATATACCGCCTTGTTCACGTTGAACAAGTGGATGATTAGGCCCCAGGAAGGAGTTTGAATCTTGAGAACCAGAAAGCACGGCCTTACCCTTGTTCGCCATATTGATTGTAGCGGACGGGAGCTCTAGATCATCGGCGACGGGTCTCTTCTGACGGTGCCGCCTCCGACTCGAAGATCTCATCTTGGAGGGCCGTTAAGCGAGCCTTTCGAATACCAAGGGCCTCGCCACCTCCACACACTAGCAGTCAGTGAGTACTGCCTGAATGAGTCTCTCACAGTGACATTGCGGACTCACTTCTTGCATAGTGCATTTGCGAGTTAGGTACCTTCGGAGATCTTCCGCGGGTTGTTGGTGACAACCCCCAGGGCCAGATGGTTCAGCTAGGTGACCGCATGATAGGGGTTTGGATGAACCTCCTTACGCACCACTGGAGGAGTGGTTAGGTGTTGGAGTTGGGCGGATTCGCCTTGACAGGCGAGTTGCCGCACTCGGGCGAGTTTGCGCTTGTTGGCGGACTTCGTCTATTCGCTCATGTGGGCGGACTTAGGATGTCTCAGCTATTGCTTTGCCTTTATTGTGAAGGCTTGTTTGACCACGATGTCTCTCTATCAAGCGGGCTTGACGTGACTCGCTTGATGTTGGCGGTTCGTCAGTCTGAGCAGACCCGACTGAATTGGGCGGTCTGTTCGCTTCAGGGATGTGACCTGAGAAGCGAAATCTGCCTGGTTTGGTGATCTCTTCAACCTTGGAAGGGCTGAGTCTCCATCTCATGTCCTTCAGACCCGAATAATAGCTCGGGCCTTCATGCGAGGCAAAGGTTTGAGCCTTCTGCCGGGCGAGGAACTGTCGTTGTCACTGCCGGGCCCTTCTTGAGAGAGGAGCGTCCGGGCGGATCGTGTCGGCTTGGTCCGTGCCAGAGTGAACCTCCGCTTCCTCTTGGGTGGAGGTTTACGAGGGTCGTTTGGCGAACCATTTGGTGATATTTCGCCTAGTGCTCCCGGCCTTTGGTTTGGCTATGATCGATTTTAGGGAAGTTTGACTTCCTACCATGACTCGGATGGGGTCCTCGAGCGTGGGGTCTTTGACTGTTTGAGGTCGGCCTCTACGTACGACTCAGTGGCGTTTGCGAGATGCATCGCCACCAGAGGAGGAGGAGGACAAGTACTCTACGTACTTGGCCTGGTCGAACTTGATTTTTAAGGACTCCATTATCGTCCTAACAGGAACCTCATCGAATTGAGCTACCACCATTTCTGTTGAGGAAATAGCTTCTCCCACTGTGGTCGTCATCTTCTGTAGGTGTAAATTTTAATCTCCCAAAACAAGGATTTTGTTTGTATTTATAAGAATAGCTTATTACAAACTAATCAATTGAAATTACAACAGAAGCGGAGAGAAAGCCCTCCTTGTTTAACGTGAGGACTTTAGTAGCTATAGGACGCCTCGCTCGGTTCTCGCACAGAATCTGCTTCCCTTGAACGATTTGACCGAGGCTGCTGGTGAGCTTCAGTACGTGGTAAAAGCTCATGCTAGTCGAGTTTGAGTTCCTGAGTTCGATGGCGATCAGGGCCAGAAGATAGGAGATGATGCTACAGTGCAAAGGTCATGCAAAGAGCTTGTCGTCAACTCCGTCGAGAGTTGAGAGCTATGGTTCAGCTAACTGATTGAATTAATCAATTAACTATTAGCCAACTGAGCTGCTGAACCCCTTCTCCGTGGCTGGAAGAAGTTCTTAAATAGAGGAGAGATAGCGTGGCCACTCCTTGAATCATAGGATATGACCATGTACTGTTAGGAGATACCATGCTCCTCACTTGTACTATGAGCAGCCGTTTGAGGGGCTCGGAGCCATGTACTTTCCCCCTTCATGTTGTGGGAAATGGGAAGATCCACTCCTGTACGTGATACTACGGCTGCATTATACTCGAGTGAGTCTGGAAAGTTTGTCGATTGCTTAGCGGTTTGTTTGGTTGTTCAGGCGAGCTTGGCTGCTTGATCAAACTTGACTCGTCCAGGCGAGTTAAGTACAACGGTGGTGTCCAACAACTGTAAGGATTTGACTAGCCACTAGTACTGTGAGCAGCCACTTGATGGACTTAGAGTACTGTGCTCCTTCCCTTCACGTCGCAGGAAGTGGGAAGGCCCATCACTGTACGTGGTCTAGTGGCTGCCAAGTACTCTGGTGAGTTTGGCGAGCTTACCGTTTGTAGGTGAATTCAACTCTTGACTCGTGCAGGCGAGTCAAGTCAGCTGGCGAGTCTGTGGCCACCCGATGTAGGCAAATTTGGTGATCGCGTGGCCTTGGCTCGTGCAAGCGAGCCAAGCTCTTGGGTGAGCCCAATTTCTAAGCTGTGCGGGAGGCTTGAATATGCAGGCGGATTTCATGTTTTATCTGCCAAGGTAAATTTTACTGTCTACACCAAGCAAGAAGTAAATTCTTGATCTGGCACCAGGTCAGGAAAGACATACCTGAAAAGGTATGATCAAGTTGCTTATGTAGTAGAAAAATAGGCTGAAGAGACTGGAGATACCGTTCCTAAGAAGTTAGCTGATAAAGGGAAGTAGAAAGAGGTTCGCTATAACTAGAACCTTCTTCGACAAGAAGTGGAGGGGTTAAGCACACCCTTTCTTTTTAATGTCATACTACAATTGGCCAACATTCTTACCAAAATCACTCTTTATGAGCTCCTGAGGCTATCCAAGTCCACGAGAAGAGCTCTAATTGAAACTTTAACGGATACAGAGAGCTTTATCACACAAGTTCCCGTAGCCTCAAAAACTATAGAAAGATCTTCTTGTTCACAATGCCTACAAGCTGCACAAAGTCTGCCTTGCATATTGTTCACACAAGAAGATTATGCAAATCAAGCATAAGCATGACATGCATTTGTACTATACTAGGTATATCGAGTCTTCTGAGATTAGTCGTGTTCTGGTTGACCTAGGCTCTGCGCTCAGCATTATGCCGTACAGGATCTTGCAATTCTTAATAATTTCCCTGCATCGGTTGAGCTCCACCCAGACAACTATCTTTGGCTTCAATGCCAACAACACACGACCCTTAGGCAAAATCAAACTCTATTGCCAGATTGGAGATCTCAAGTTGGAGGTGACTTGTTATATCATAGATGCGGACACATCCTACAATCTATTGTTGGGATGACCTGGGATTCATGCGAATTGCATTGTCCCATCTACCCTTCATCAAGTAATGAAATACGCTGATGATGAGGGAGAAGTCTGAACCTTGATAGCTGAGAGACAACCATTCAAGGGTGTGGAAAACTACCACACTAACTTAGTCTTCTATCGAGACTCCTAAGAACTAGAATAGCCGAATGATGATCCTGACAGTGGCAACAAAGCAGATACCGAGCCCGAGCCCGAGCCCGAGGAAGAGTGTCTGTGGGAATGTAATGAGACAGAATGAGCTCAATAATAATAATGTATCCAGTGAGGGTGAGTGGTACATTAATGAAAATTTTAATTTGGCTTACTTGTCTGATGTATCATCTGAATGTGAGAAAATAAAGACTCACACAGATGCAGGTTCAGATCCATGACATACATTGTATGCGGAGGCATTACTTAATATGCCGCTCAAATCATCATTCGTTACATTCAAAGAGATAGAATACGTGCAGAAAGCTTTCTTTATAGTCCTGGCTAAGAAGAAAGGCCAAAAGCCAATCTATTTCGGGAAAGTCAACTTTGAGTTATCAAATCAGAAAAGTTCAGAGGATGACCTCGAATCCCCATAATTCCATTATTATAGATCTAAGTCCCTCCATATGATGAAGAATATGAGTTATGATTTTAATAATTAAGAAGGTTTAAATTTTAGGAAATAAAGACGAGCACCAATTTGATCTTTCACTCCAAAAGGAAAACCTCCTGATATTATTATCAT
The DNA here is from genome assembly GCA_022839385.1 of Asparagus kiusianus. NCBI lineage: Eukaryota > Viridiplantae > Streptophyta > Magnoliopsida > Asparagales > Asparagaceae > Asparagus > Asparagus kiusianus. The sequence continues at coordinate 48,934 of BQKN01061768.1, forward strand.
AAAACTGGAAGAGCGTTAAGCTATGTTTCAACTACTCCCTCTTCAACTAATAAATCCGATGAATATCTATACCAAGACTATTCATCCGGAATATCATCATGGGACTCCGGTGTTAGCATTGGTGCAGTCTTCAAAAGCATGTTAGTAAACATGACTTCAACTAGTCATCCAGATGATGATGAAGAGGATGATGAAGAGTTAATTGAATCAGTCAATGATCCGTGGCTCAAACACCTTAACATCTTATGGGATATGTGCTTGATAATCATATTTTCTTATAATTTTATACGCTCATTATCTATTTTTAATAAATAAATATACCACTAATAATTGTTCTTATCTTTAATCGCAGGTTAATGAAGAATAAAGCCTAAGATCTCTTCTCTCAATAAAAACCATGAATTAAATGAAGAACACAAGAAAGAGCCAAAAAGCCCAAGCCCAAAATCAAGCCGAGTAGCCTGTAGAAGCCGGAGAAAATAAAAAAAATCAAATATGAAAAAAATGAATTCAAGATAGTTGCCTGCAAAGAAACGATAATATCTCTCAATCTGGAAGGCGGAATTTAACATATAATATATAAAAATCGCCTATCTTAACGAGAAGAAGCCATCCGTGAGGACAAAAATTTGATAGGACATCGATGCCAGCAATGCTGGTATCGATACTTACGAATCAGTTACAGATCAATGGCTGATTTTTGATAGTTTTGGATAAGGATTCAATACAAGGGCCCTTATTCATTGATGTTTACTATAAATAGGGGTAGAGAATGAGGGGCAAGGGGTGTGAAAATTTTTGTATCTCCATTTGGAGAGGAGGGTTACTCTTAATTGAGAAGATCTTCCAAAGTTATAACTTTTTGTTACAATTAATAAAATAATTTTTTTTCACCACTTTAAATTTTTCTTCTCTTTGTTGGATGATGAAGATGGAGATGAAGATTAATTTGGAGGTTTGTTTTTCTTATTTTCTCTTTCATTTCTCTTTTATTGCTTATTAGTTGAGATTTATTTCCATGCTTGTAGTTAGATTTTATTTTTCTTGTTTAAATAGCCAAAAGGCTAGAACCCTATTGTCTTAGATTTATTTCATGCTTATAGATTAGATTTATTTCATGTTTATAGAGTAGATTTATTTTCTTGCATTTAATTCTTGTAATTTATTTTATAGTTTAGATTTTATAATTTATTTTGAAGTTAGATTTTAATTTCTTGCCCTATTCACCTTGAGGCTAGAACCCTCTTGGGTTTAGTTTTTCTTTTTGTTTATTTTTATTTTCTTTGATTCGCCTTTAGGCTAGAACCCTCTAGGGAATCACCCTTTTCTAAGAAGTGGATTCAATTCTAGATTACCCATATCTTTAATTGAATCCGCCATCTTTACTTTCTTGAATTTTATTTTTATTCTTGATTTTCCTTTTTGATTCTTGATTTTATTCATCTCTCCTTGTGAAAATCAGTCATTCATTATCACACCCACTCTCACTTACATTTTGCGCCTATTTACACACCATTTTCATTCTCTCCATCTCTCCATAATCACATTCACTCATCACTCCTAATTGTCACGCACATAACATAAGAACCGACTTTAATTTTCTCCTACAAAACACCTTCCTCGTGTGATCGATAACTTTTTATACTATAACTTGATTAGTTGTGCACTTGTAACTTTTTGGTATATGTTTATGCCACATCAAGTTTTTGGCGCCGTTGCCGGGAGGGTGCTTAAGTAGCATTTTATTTAATTTGGTTCTTTAACTTGTGTGTTTTTTGTGAAGGAACCGCTTTGAGCTTGAAGATCGCAGATTGGAGATCTAGAATTTGAAGATTTGCTCTTGGGTAACTCTTCTTTCTAGAATTTTTAATTCCATCCTTTAGCTACTTCTTCACAATTAGAGACAATTAGGACTTATAAAAAAGATTTTATTTTTTGTCGACCATAATAAAATCCACCCTCCACTTTGATATTTACTAACAAGATAATAAATTCAGACATATTTCCCCCTTCTCATTTGTTTGATTATTAACCCTAATTAAATATATTTTTTTATTTTCACCATCCTTTTTAGTTGCTTTTAATTTATAGTGTTGCATTACATATAGTTAGTAGGAATTCACCAAAGTGATTTGACCATCTTGATTTGGCACACACTTAAAAATATTTTTAAGGGAAAAACCCCATAATCAAGATAAAGTGAGGGATTTCATCACCCTTTCCTTAGCCTAAAAATCTCTAATTCCTCACTACACCACCCAAGCCTAATAAAACTCATTAGACGTTGGCCCTAAGGATTCGAGCTCAATAAGGAACAAAGAATCCTTAAGTGAACCGATTTAAGTTTTTTTGGATTAGTTGATGTCTAAGGCAAGGTTTAGGGGTTACGTAAAGCGCTCCGCAAGGAACGAGGTACTTAATTAATCTCTGATCACCCTCTAGTACTATCCTTACCTAGCTGACTACCCGGGTAAAACTTTAATCTTTTCATTTTAGGAGTTTTTGGTTAGGAGCTAGTCTAGTTAAGTTAGGCTAAACCTTAGAGTTAGAGTGATTAAAAGTGACTGCTTTTGATTTTGTTTTAGTTAGGATTTTTCTTTTTCTTCTCATAAAAAAACTAATTTTTTTCTCACCCGTTCTTCAAGATATGTGCTATCCCATTAGGAATGCAATCCCCTCTTGCATTAGGCTCCCCAAAGCAAATGGAACTAACTTTGAGCTTCGACCGTACTATATCAACATGCTTCCAAAATTTCTAGGGAATGAAACTGAAGATGCATATATTTTTATCTTAGAATTTGAAGAAGAATGTATGATGATTAAAATGAGAGAATTAACTAAAGATACAGTTAAACTTAGATTTATTCCTTTTGCCCTCAAAGACAAAGCAAAAAAATGGCTATACAGTTTACCTATAAATTCCATCACAACTTGGGAGGAATTTATCACCATTTTTCTTAAGAAAATTTTCCCAATCCATAAAACGGTGATGCTAAAAAATAACATCATGAATTTTAAAATTATCCCGGAAGAACCTTTTTGGAAGTATTTTGACCGATTTAAAGATCTTCTCATCCAATGTCCTCATCATGGCTTAAAAAAATGGCGATTGTGCCAAATAATTTATGAAGAATTAGATTATTCTGTAAAAACTTCCTTAGAGTCAATGTGCCATGGGATTTCATGAGGAAAAACACTGATGAAGCTTGGGAGTTTTAGAGAGTCTTCTAAGAAAACCATACAATGGGAATATTATGACGATAGGGTTTCGTCAGTTTCTCAACCTAAATCTAGTGGTCTTTCCTTAGAGTGGAACATTGCCTCCGAAGAAAAATAGCGACAATTCTGCGAAGGTTAGAAGCCTTAGAAATTAAAGAACGAGCTCTAGCTCAAATTAATCAAGTTTCTGCCACAGGTTGTCATAACTGTCAGTCTTCTGCCCATGTTTTAGAGGAATACCCTCTCCTAGAAAACACCCATTCATTAGAACAGAGGAACGCTGTGACGCCCCTGGGTTCACACACGGCTGCAGTCCGAGGTGAAACCATGGATGTCAAACCTGCCATGCACCACACCGTGCAATAACACGTTTCACCATCACAATCACTATCTCTCTAGTGGAATCAACAACAGGTGTAAGTACAAAGCAAGTAAAAAGTGAATCAACAATACTGGATGAAATGATAGAACATAATACATCTCATCAACGGAATAAACTGAAGAACATAGTCAAGGTCTAAAACGAAATAAAATGGAGTTCTTACAAGTCTCAAATACAGTAAGTCTGAGTAAAGGAAATAAGGCGACACAGCCTTTACAACTTCTAGAATAAACTCTCAAATGTCTGACAACACTACAGTGGAGCTCAAAGAAAATAATACATAGATAATATAAAAAGGCTGGACACTAAAGTAGTCCGCTAACCACCTGCGACTCTCCGTGCTCCTGGCTCGTGACCTGAAAGGGGGAGGGACAACGAGCGTCAAAGCGCTAGCGAGCAACATCACAACCAACCCCAAGGGATAGGGCTCGTTGTATAAGAAAATACAGAAATGTATAATAGCATTAAATCATTATACAAACAGATATGGGTCTTAGTACTTAGGGAAATACAACACGAGCATAGGTACGTCAAGCGAAATAATCCAAACAAGGAAACCCTCATGTATATACCTTGTATCTCAAATTGTAGATCCCTAAACACCAAGCCCGGAGTCTAATACATGAACAATAAAGAAAAGATAACAATCCCATTTCTAACAATAAACATATCTATGTCAAAATCTCGTAGTCGAAATAAGTGTTATGCACAGCTCATGCCACTATCATGTCCAACTACATAAAAATGTCATACTCAAATACCCAAATGTGTATTATGCTCAAGGTCCAGCAAAAATTGCCCAACACGGGGTCTTTAGTCGCTTATAGTCCAACACGAGGACTTTAGTCGCTTATAGTCCAGCACGAGGACTTTAATCGCTTATAGTCCAACACGAGGACTTTAGTCGCTTATAGTCCAACACGAGGACTTTAGTCGCTTATAGTCCAACACGAGGACTTTATGTGAACTATGAAGTTACCACTAGCAATAGAGTGTCCATTCAACTCTTATACGCCTTGCTATACAATTCTAAACTTTGAATCAGGAAAAAGTCATCTCACATGTATCACATATGAGTTCAATCTATATGTGTGTATACAGCATGTGATTAAACAGAAACACAAAGAAAACAGGAAAATCTCAGATGAGTCGACTCATGCACTCTTATGAGTCGACTCATGCCTCATGGGTCGACTCGTATACTGACGAGTCGACTCAGCAGAAGATAAAAGACAACAGGAACGACTTTGTGAGTCGACTCATGATTAGTCATGAGTCGACTCAACATGATGAGTCGACTCATGATGAGTCGTGAGTCGACTCACGAGCTGAAATCTGCATTTTTATGAACTGAACTTGTTCTACTCGTTCCACATCTCATTTTTTTCAAGTATACATACATCTAGCCTTCATTTTTAGACTATTATACAGTGAGAAAACATATATAGCACATGAAACAAATACTTGCATGTTAACCCTAACATTTAAATCCTTAAACATGAAGGACAACATCAAATTAATATAAAAACTCATGTTTTTATTCTTTAAACAAAATTCCAGATCTGGGTTTTCATTAAAAACTTGTTGGTAGGGGTTTAAAATCTTAAGCACATGATTTCTAACATTCACCCTATCAAGAACATTGATTTATACTGGAAAATAAGTCTTAGGCTCAATAAAACCCATTAAAAACGTTTATAAATAAATAAAAACATAGGGAAGGGATTGGGTGAGATGCTACTCGCCTCAAATGCGAAGAATAACAATCCCCCTCGCTGTAATCCACAAGAAGCTGCTAAAATCCCCCAAAAATCGCCCAAGAATCCCAAAAACGAGCTAGGGTTTTGAGGGGGAGAGGAAGCTAGGGCTTCTCTAGGGTTTACTGAAGAAGAATGAGTGTTTTCGGGTGGGGGAAGTATATATAAGCCAATAGAAACCCGACCCGAAACCCAGCAAACCCGACCCGAAAACACCCAGAAAATCGTCGATGAGTCGACTCATGATATGTCATGAGTCGACTCATGACTCATGGGTCGACTCATAAATTATGAGTCGACTCAGCAGAAAGAAAATAGGAACAGGACTCGATATCATGAGTCGACTTATGACAGGCGCAAGTCGACTCAACCTGATCAGTCGACTCATGACATTTTATGAGTCGACTCATGAACAAAAATCTGCATACTTCGATTTCTTTTGCACACGATTTACAAACTTGCAATTCATCCTCATACCTGAGGCATATACACATCCTCATAAGCTCAAAATACTAGATTCCATGCATGACCATGCAATAAAGATATTTATTATTTATTAGATATCATTATTCACTCAAATTCATACTTATGAGTTGTCAAAATCAACGGGCTCTTACATTCTTCCCCCCTTAAAAGAATTTCGTCCTCGAAATTCAGGAATCATATCTAACTCGCAAAAATGCTTGAAAAGCACAACAAGGGTCTAAGCCAACCCGCACACATACTCATTCACAAATATCAATCATCAAAATAAGCATATAGTGACATTTAAACTTAACGGTCTACAATGGTAATATTCTTATTCGACCCCTAACCTAACGGAACTAGTACGTCGGGCGAAAAATCCAAACAAGGAACCCCCCATGTATATACCATGTGTTCCGCAAGATTAGGAATTAGATAAAAATACCATCATTCTAGCGTTAAATATAGGTGTCAATGTATTCATATAAATATACAAGTAGGAATTCACGTCATAAATACTTTAGTTAATTTACCTGCTCAAATAAGTGTGGGTAGTCTCGTCGCATGTCCTCCTCGCGCTCCCAAGAAGCTTCCTCCACTCCACTTCGGTTCCACCGAACTTTCACCAATGGAATCACCTTGTTTCTGAGTCTCTTGTCTTCTCTAGCAAGAATAGACACTGGGATCTCGATAGTAGTCAAATCATCCCGAAGCTCAATCTCCGGTGCATCCAACACTCGTTGCTGCTCCTCGTCATGCAGGTGCTTCTTCAGCATAGAAATATGGAACACGTTGTGTACACTAGACATAGAAGCTGGAAGATCTAGTCTGTATGACACAGCTCCAATGCGCTCCAAAATCCGGAAAGGTCCAATATATCTCGGTGCAAGCTTCCCTCGCTTCCCGAATCGCTGTACGCCTTTCATAGGCGATACCTTCAGCATAACCAAATCCCCAATCTGAAACTCGAGGGGTCTTCGTCTTTTATCTGCATAGCTCTTCTGCCGACTCTGAGCGGCTAGGATCCGCTCCCTGATCAAGGCTACCTTCTCAGTAGTCTGCCTCACTAGCTCTGGCCCAAGCATCAAGCTGTCCTCCGGCTCGGCCCAACATATCGGTGATCTACAAGGTCTCCCGTATAGTGCTTCATACGGCGCCATGCCGATCGTCGCTTGATAACTGTTGTTATAAGCGAACTCTACTAGTGGAATATGATCCTCCCAACTACCTTGAAAGTCTATGACACATGCCCGCAACATGTCTTCCAACACCTGATTCACCCTCTCTGTCTGACCATCCGTCTGTGGGTGGAATACACTGCTATAAGATAGCTTGCTGCCAAATGAATCCTGGAAACTCCTCCAAAAGTGTGAAGTGAAAACTGATCCTCGATCTGACACAATTATCTCTGGCACTCCGTGAAGTCGAACTATCTCCCGAATGAAGATCCTCGCATAGGTCTCGGCTGTATAGGTGGTCCTCACTGGAATAAAATGTGCTGACTTCGTCAACCGGTCTACTATCACCCAAACTGAATCATTCCCCTTCTTCGACTTCGGCAACCCCACGATAAAATCCATGGAAATATCTGCCCACTTCCACTCCGGAATAGGCAAAGGCTGAAGGGTCCCTGCGGGTCTCTGATGCTCTGCCTTCACCTGCTGACAGGTAAAACATCTAGCCACAAAATCTGCAATCTCTCTCCGCATACCACTCCACCAGAAACGTCTCTTCAGGTCCTTGTACATCTTGGTAGTCCCTGGATGTACTGTGTACCGAGTACGATGTGCCTCATCAAACAACTCCCTCTTCAGCTCTGCACTGGCTGGCATAACCAGCCTACCCTTCATCCGTAGGCCTCCATCTGCTCCAACGGTCCAATCCGTCTTAGGCTCTTCGGAAATCTCCCCCTTACGGGTTTGAATCCAAGAATCCTCCAACTGTGCCCTGACAACCCTGTCTCTCCAAGATGGCTGTACCGACATAGCTCCTAAGAATGCACTGGTTCCTCCATTCTCGGGTCTAAAATCAAACTGGCTAAGAGTGATAAGGTCTCTATGCAATGAACACCTCAAAGCCGCAACCCGATGTCGACGCTTTCTACTCAAAGCATCTGCTACGATATTCGCCTTCCCTGGATGATACTGAATCGCGAATTCATAGTCCTTGATAAACTCAATCCACCTCCTCTGCCTCTGATTGAGTTCCTTCTGAGAAAAGAGATACTTCAGACTCTGATGGTCTGTGAATAGCTCGAACTGCACTCCATACAAATAGTGCCTCCATGACTTCATTGCAAACACCACTGCTGCTAACTCCAAGTCGTGAGTGGGATAGTTCTGCTCATGCACCCTCAACTACCGTGAGATAGAGGCTACCACCCTCTGAGTCTGCATCAATACGCCTCCCAAGCCTGCCAATGATGCATCCGTATACACCACGAATGTCCTGTCGCTGCTCGGAATAATCAGAACCGGCGCTGTAGTCAACTTAGCCTTCAAAATATCAAAGGCCTTCTGGCACTCCATGCTCCATATGAACTGTACACCCTTCTTCGTAAGGTGCGTAATCGGTGTCGTAATCTTCGAGAAGTCCTGAATGAACTTCCTGTAATATCCAGCTAAACCCAGAAAGCTGCGAATCTCTGTCACCGTCTTCGGTGGCTCCCAATCAAGAACTGCCATGACCTTAGCCGGGTCCACTGCTATGCCCTCTCTGCTGATGACGTGGCCAAGAAATCTGACTTCTGAAAGCCAAAATTCGCACTTGCTGAACTTAGCGTACAGCTGATGCTCCTGGAGGGTCCTCAACGCTATCCGTAGATGCTCCTCGTGCTCTGCCTTCGATCTCGAGTAGATAAGAATATCGTCGATGAAGACGATCACAAACTGATCTAAAAAGGGACGGAAAACCCGGTTCATCAAATCCATGAATACTGCGGGTGCATTGGTCAATCCGAATGGCATGACCAAGAACTCGAAGGATCCATATCGAGTAAGAAAAGCGGTCTTGGGAATATCCATCTCCCGAACCCGCAACTGATGATAGCCAGAACGAAGATCAATCTTCGAGAAATACTGCGCTCCCTGCAGCTGGTCAAATAAGTCATCAATCCTAGGTAGTGGATACCTATTCCGGATTGTGACCTTATTCAACTCTCTATAATCTATGCATAATCTCATACTACCGTCCTTCTTCTTCACGAAGAGGACCGGTGCGCCCTATGGATAATGACTCCGGCGAATAAAACCCTGAGCTAACAACTCGTCCAACTGGGTCTGCAGCTCTCTCATCTCAGCTGGTGCCATGCGATAGGGTGCGCGGGATATAGGGGCTGTGCCTGGCTGCAAGTCAATACAAAACTCAACCTCTCTCACAGGAGGTAACCCAGGTATGTCCTGAAAGACATCCTGAAAATCTGAGACAACTCTAGTCTCCAATAACTCGGCTCCCTGATCCCGTCGTAGCACCTCCTCGATGTACGCCAGAAACGACTCCGCAAATCGGTTGCCCCGAGAGGCAGCTACAATCAACTCGGACCCATTGGACGCTCGCAACTTGACTGTCTTCGCAAAGCAGTCAATACTAATATGGTAGGACGACAACCAATCCATACCAAGAATAACATCAAACTCGGACATATGCAACACTATCAGATCAACTATGAACTCCGACTCGTCTAGACTGATGGTACACCTCCTACACACGCTCTCCAGAAGCGATACCTCACCTAAAGGGGTGGAAACTGACAAAGGGGTGTCTAGTGGCTGAGCTACAAGCTGGAGTCTAGCCATGAATGCATGCGAGATGAAAGAATGCGAAGCTCCCGAATCAAATAGAATACGGGCGGGAAAGGAATTCACAAGGAACGTACCCTCCATAACTGCTCCGCTAGCACCGTGATCACAGGGAACCACTGCATAAACTTTGCCTGGAGCTGAAGTCTGCTCTACTGCTAATGCTGGAGAGTATGGAACAATCTACCCCTGGGGAGCCTCCTGGACTGCTCGAACCTGCCCCTCTGACCTCTGCGTCGCTGGCGGTGCTTCAAGCCTGTTCGGCTGGCCCTGACCTCTGCCCTGCTGTCGCTGCTGCGGCTGGATCGGGCCCTTGCCCTGCTGAGCTCCTGCTGGTGCACTACGACACTCTGATGCCTTGTGCCCGACCTTGTGGTAGTTGCAACAAGAACTCTGGAACTTGCGCTGCTGGTGCGCTCGCTGATCCTGCTGGGGTCCCTTCTTATGAGGGCCCTGATGCTGCTGCTGGTGTCCAGAAAAGCCTCTCTTGTTCTTGCCCTTATCACTGCTCTGGCCTGCCTTGGCCTTCCCCTCCTTGTCTTTCTGGAACATAGAGGTCTCAATCTCCTGGGAAGTGGCAGCCTCAGCTACCTCCCTAACTGAATAAAATCTCCTCGACACGAGGTATCGTCGGAGATTTGGGCGGAGCCCAGCCAAAAACATCTGAGCTTGACGCTCTCCGGTCTGCCACATGCCCATGAAATGCAATAGCTCCATGAATCTGCTCTCAAAATCTGCCACGGTCATGTCTCCCTGAGTCAACCGGGATAACTCGAGCTCCTTCCCAGTCCGTGCTGAGGAAGAGATATACTGCCCATCAAAGAAGTAGGCGAAATCCTCCCATGTGAGGGTCATCCTCTGCTCTGGAGTAAACTGTAGCCGGTACCACCTCCCGGCATCTCCCTTCAGGCTATACGATGCCAATCTCTGCTTCTGCATCGGGTCCACACTGAGTATATCGAGGATGTTGCTCACATCCTCCTTCCACTTATGGGCAGCTAGAGGGTCTGGTGACCCCTGAAACTCTGGTGCCCTCATCTTCTGATATCTCTCTACCATGCGGAGCCAAGCTTCCTGCTCCGTGGCTCTAACAGGTGCTGCTGGAGGAAGAATTGCAGGCGTGACCTCTGGGGGTCTCTCTCTAACAGGAACGGCAGGTATCCCCTGCTGCTGAGCTACTGGTGGTGGTGGTGTCTGTGGTGCAATGTGAGTCGTCACCATCTCATCGATAGCTGTCATCCGAGCAATAAGAGGGGCCATAAGGTCCACTAGATACTGAGGAGCCTGCTGCGGCTCGGGTGGAACCTGCTGGGGCTCGGACTGAGCTGGCTGCTGATCAGGAGGAGTCTGCTGTGAGTCTGCCTGGCTAGCTCCCCTGGTACGGGGTCTACCTCGTCCTGCCATCTCTCTCCTGATGGTAAGAAAAACAAAAGTCCATAAGTCAAACTAGACCTTTATAAATAGCGTATCATAATACAATTTTTTTTCACAACATATAGTATTTACACTAATACTTTGAATTTATGCAAAATAGTTGTCATAAAAAAAAATTCTCAAATTTTGAGATATACGTATATATCGTCCTCACTCATACTAGGAAATCCTTAGCGGACTCTACACATGAATCCTAGGAAACTCTAACCTAGCTCCACAACTCGACACAGGATGATCCTAGGAATTCTGGAACTAGAGCTCTGATACCAACTGTGACGCCCCTGGGTTCACACACGGCTGCAGTCCAAGGTGAAACCATGGATGTCAAACCTGCCATGCACCACACCGTGCAATAACACGTTTCACCATCACAATCACTATCTCTCTAGTGGAATCAACAACAGGTGTAAGTACAAAGCAAGAAAAAAGTGAATCAACAATACTGGATGAAATGATAGAACATAATACATCTCATCAACGGAAAGAAAAAAAATATTATTCGATAAATTTTATTTTACCTTATTAGTTGCATTATTTCCTTTTCCTTAAAAAATTATAAAAATATTATCACTTGCCAAATTAATAGAGTTATGTAATAATTGATTTATTCGATAAATTTTAAAATTTTCTAATCCCTAGTTTGTTATTTACTCAAGTTCACCTTTTATGATAACTCTAAATAAATTTCTTAAGAAATAATTTTCAAAGTAGTATACTTTACTTAAGCCTTAACTTAGATTTTTATTTAAAATAATGGAATTTATGCATGCTTAGGTTAGAGTTGAAAATAATTTTTCAAAGTGTCTTGATTTACATATTTTTCAGAATATATATAAACATACATATTGAAAAAATAATAATAAAATTATAAAAGAAGAGTACGAAAAATAGGCACCAAAAGAAAGAAAAAAAACTCTTGAATTCAAGGTGATTCTATCTTATAAAGCCTAAGTTAACCGAGTAATTAAGCCTAATGAGTATTTTCATACTTAATGACCTAAGCCCAATTGGGTTGGGATCCATTGGTCCAAAACTCATTAAATGGTCACTTAGAAAACCCGTTAAAGTAGAAAAAAATCACCAAGGAAGAAAGAGTTAAAAATAATAATAATAAATAAATAAATAAAATAAATAAAAATAGAAATACTAATAAATGTTTTATATATATAGTTATATTTGTATATATGGTCTTGGAAAATATTTTAGATCAAGCAACTTGAAAATTATTTAAAACAAAGAGTTAGCATGTTCTTTTCAAAACTTTTAAATTAAATTTCTAAGTTTAGCTTAGTTTTGTATTGCTACAATGAGAAGATTTTCTAGAAAATTTACCTTAGAGTTATTTATCAAAACATTTTCTTGAGTAATAACTAGCTTTAATTTGATTGTCTAAAATTATCAAGTAAATTGAGTTATTCACTTCTTCTTTAATTTTGCAAGTTGACCAAATTTTGTGGGTATATTTACTGCAAACCCTCATGAGACTACAACTCGTCCACTAGGGTAACCTAGGGGTTTAAAGGCTTGTTGTATACACTAAATACAATCGCGATTCCTGCGAAAGTGAGTTAGGATTTTCTTTTTCTTTCTTTGCTAGAGGACTAGCAAAAGTTTAGGTGTGAGGGTATTTGAAAATCACATTTTATTATATTTTATACCCTCATTATCTATTTTTAATGAATAAATATACCAATAATAATTGTTTTTATCTTTAATTACAGGTTAATGAAGAATAAAGCCTAAGATCTCTTCTCTTAACAAAAACCCATGAATTAAATGAAGAACACAAGCAAGAGCCAAAAAGCTCAAGCCCAGAATCAAGCCGAGTAGCCTGTAGAAGCCGGAGAAAATAAAAAAATTAAATATGAAAAAAAATATTCAAGATAGTTGGCCTCAAAGAAATGATAATATCTCTCAATCCGGAAGACGAAATTTAACATATAATATAGGAAAATCACCTATCTCGACAAGACGAAGCTATCCGTGAAGATAGATATTTGATAGGACATCGATGCTAGCATCGATGCTGGCATCAATACTGACGAATCAATTATAGATCAATGGCTGATTTTTGATAGTTTTTTATAAGGATTCAATCCAAGGGCCCTTATTCGTTGATGTTTACTATAAATAGGGGTAGAGAGTAAGGGGTTAGGGGTGTGAAAAATTTTGTATCTCCATTTGGAGAGGAGGGTTACTCTTAATTGAGAAGACCTTCCAAATTTATAACTTTTTATTACAATTAATAAAATAATTTTTTTCACCACTTTAAAATTTTTTTCTCTTTGTTGGATGATGAAGATGGAGATGAAGATTAATTTGGAGGTTTATTTTTCTTATTTTATTTTTTATTTCTCTTTTACTGCTTATTAGTTTAGATTTATTTTCATGCTTGTAGTTACATTTTATTTTCTTGTTTAAATAGCCAAGAGGCTAGAACCCTCTTGCCTTAGATTTATTTCATACTTATAGATTAGATTTATTTCATGTTTATAGAGTAGATTTATTTTCTTGCATTTAATTCTTATAATTTATTTTATAGTTTAGATTTTATAATTTATTTTGTAGTTAGATTTTAATTTCTTGCACTATTCACCTTGAGGCTAGAACCCTCTTGGGTTTAGTTTTCTTTTTGTTTATTTTTATTTTATTTGATTCACCTTTAGGCTAGAACCCTCTAGGGAATCACTCTTTTCTAAGAAGTAGATTCAATTCTAGATTACTCATATCTTTAATTGAATCCGCTATCTTTACTTTCTTGAATTTTATTTTCATTCTTGATTTTCCTTTTTGATTCTAGATTTTATTCATCTCTCCTTGTGAAAATCATTCATTCATTGTCACACCCACTCTCACTTACATTTTGCGCCTATTTACACACTATTTTTATTCTCTTCATTTCTCCATAATCACATTCACTCATCACTCCTAATTGTCACACACACAACATAAGAACCGACTTTAATTTTCTCCTACAAAACACCTTCCTCGTGGGATCGATAACTTTTTATACTATAGCTTGATTAGTTGTACACTTGTAACTTTTTGGTATATGTTTATGCCGCATCAGCTCTTCGAACAACGCGAGCTACCCACTGAAGATAAGGTGATCCAGATTAATATGGGAGACGAAACAAATCCCAAGCCAATTTTCATAAGCGAGAGCTTATCACCATCCGATAAAGAATACCTTATATCTCTCATCTAAGAATATATAGACGTCTTCACTTAGAATTACGAAGACTGTTATACCCTAGTGGGTGAATAGGATTAATGCTAATCTAATTCTAATTTTATGCCAATTAAAAACTTTCTTGATTAATTAATTCTTGCAAAAGATATATGAGTGAGTTATGAGCAAGAATGTAAAATACAAGCATAAAATAGATATGCACAAAGCAAACTCAAACACAATAATATGATCACAGAGTTCGGACCTTCCATCCTACGTCTTCATTCCCCACTCCCGGGGAGAATCCACTATCACGATACACCGGGTTTGGAAGCCGAAACTTCTTTACACACTCAGTTTTCTAGTTCATCAAAAACTCTGCAAGACACTCACAATGTACATACACAAACTATAACCTCAAGTATTGGTCCTCACGTATCACCTCTCTCAAGTGCCTGGCATTACTACCTCTCACTAGGTTTTACTACCGACTCCACTTCTCTTGGTATCGACTACGTCCTCACCACACAATCCTTTCGGTGTAAATGTGTATTACAAAGTGATTCTCACAAATGAAGCTCAAGTACAATGATTTGTTCTCTACTAATGAATGATAACACTATGAAGCTCACTCTCACTAAATCACACACCACTACCCAACAATATATTGTATGAAATATTATAAGCTCAACAAGAGTGTATGTGATAAATGAGAACAATAAAATTCTAACTCAAATAGAACTAGCTAAGATATGAATATGAAAATCAAATGGTAAATAAGCTAGATAAAGGAGTTAGAGATCTTCTTTGTAAACATAAGGAGCTGTAGAAATGAAGATGAGGAAGAATTCCACAATTAAGATTCAAAGCCTCCTCCTTGCGAAAAACTTCTCTTTTGAAACCTAACTTAAAAACAAGGCTAAAACACCTCTTAAACACTTGTAAAACTTGTTAAAACAATTTTCTTGATTGTTAAGAAACTTGAATGCAAAGGGGTATTTATAGCAACCCAAAACGTCAGTAAAAACCCAAGTAAAAAGACCAAAAACCTATTAGAAAACAAAACAGGGAACTAGCCATTACTGTGCAACGGCTATCTTAGTGGTCGACCGCAGAGACCAGTCCGGTCGACCGCGAGCAGCTAAACAATAAGACTGGCTCTCTGGACTTTTCGCGGTCGATCGCAGAGACACACATGGTCGACCACAGACTGATACATGCAGTGTTCAGGTTTGAAAATAGATTTTGGTCGCATTAAAAAATAACAAATGTTATCCAAAAAATATGAAACTTTAGGGAAACTTTATAAACATGAAAATAAACATGTTTGAAAAGTAATTTTTGGAATTGCATTTTTCATTTGTAAAAAGTCATCATTTTTGCAAAGTGTACATAATACGTGTATTTTGTGAAACATGAATGTAATGTAAATAGAAATAATAAACCAATACATATTATAAAACATGAATGTAATGTAAACAGAAATAATAAACTCATGTTGCATTGTTTTAACAAATAAACTTATTTTGTATGAAAAAAATCAAAGTTGTGTGTGTATATATATATATATTAAGCTTAAAATATATTCACACAATATATGTTACAAAATTACTAATATACCTAAGTGATTGTGCACAAAGCTGGATCTTGAATCTTTAACTCTTGGTATGAATCTGTAACAAGCTACAATCACTAGGAAACAAGTTAGCTATAAATTATTTGTAAAGTCATCAAAACAAGGTAAGAGTGTAGGCTCAAAAACCAGAGTCCTAACAAAGACATGTCTGGTCTTGACCTAAAGATAGTCATGCATCATCTCAATGTCAATTCGGATGCGAAACTCGTTAAACAGCAACAACGTCGGTTCCGTCCGGAGATCATGGAAGCAATTGAATCGAAAGTCAAGAAGCTTATCGATTCAGGTTTTATCAGGGAGGAACAACACCCTGACTGGGTGACCAATACTATTCCAGTGCCCAAGAAAAATAGGAAGATTAGAATTTGCATTGATTTTCGTGACCTAAATGTTACATGTCCGAAAGATGAATTTCATCTCCGAATCATAGATGTCATGATTGATAATACTTGTGGGTATGAGAGGATATCTTTTATAGATAGATTCTCAGGGTACAACCAAATCAAAATGTATCCTGAAGATAAAAAGCACACAACTTTCAGAACACCACTAGGGGTGTACTGTTATACAGTGATGCCCTTCGAACTAAAAGAATGCTGGTGTAACTTATCAGCGTGCCATGAATACAATCTTTCATGAACATCTACGTAAGAATATTGAGTGTTACGTGGATGATATTGTGGTGAAGAGCCAAAAGAAAGGTGATCATCTTTCAGATCTGAAGATGATGTTTGTTATCATGCGAGCACATCAACTGAAGATGAATCCAACCAAATCATTTTTGGGGGTAGCTAGTGGTAAATTTCTTAGATTTATAGTCACGTCTAAAGGGATTTCTCTCGACCCAGAAAAGGTTCGGGCCATCCAAGAAATGCAACCTCTGAAGAACATTAAAGAACTCAGAGGTTTGCAAGGCCGATTGGCTTATATCCGAAGATCATATCAAATCTCTCGGGATGTTGCCAACCCTTCACCAAATTAATGAAGAAACGAATCTCATTGATTTAGGATGAAGATTGCCAAAAGGCGTTTGAGAAAATTAAGCGATACCTTACTCAAACGCCCATCCTAGTGGCCCCAGTATCAGGAAAACCATTCTTGTTATATGTGAGAGCCATGGATCATTCTCTTGGAGCTTTGTTGGCCCAGAACAATGACCAGGGTCATGAACAATCAATCTACTACCTCAGTAGAACTATGATCGGAGCTGAGCACTGGTACAATCCAGTAAAAAAAGAATGTCTCGAAAAAATGCGACACTACTTGCTCGGATAATTGATCCACGACATTTCCAAAGTAAATCCTTTGAGAGTACTTATGACAAATTAAACTGTCACCTTGCAAAATGGGTGATACTTTTATCACAATATACGATGCAATTCATGTCTTAGAAGGCTATTAAAGGCCAAGCTCTGGCAGATTTTTAGCCGACCATTGGGTATCCAATTCTTCCAAATTATACAAAGATTTACCAGATGAGGTTGCAGAAGCTTGCATAACTCAAGAAGTTATGCAAGTATAGAAATTATTCTTTGATGGTGTGTCTAGAGCAAGACCCGATGGAGGAATCATAGCTGGTGTGAGGGTAGTATTCGTATCCCCAAACGGACATGTGATCCCAAGAGGATTTTCCATAATCGAGCCATGCACCAATAATATAGCAGAGTATAATGCTTTGCTATTAGAAATACAGTTGGATGAGGAACTCAACATCCAACATCTCGAGGCTTACGATGATTCTCAACTCATAGTAATTCAAGTCCAAGGAGAATATGAAGTGCGTAATAAGGATTTGGTCCCATATCACTTCGCAGCACTAAAGTTAACCCAAAAGTTTGAAGGCATCTTTATCGGATACCTTTAGCGAGTCCAAAACGCCTATGCGAATGCCTTATCCTCGTTGGCAACTTCATTAGCATTGTCACCAAAGGCAGAAACAAAGATATTCATCATAGGTCGTGACTTGTATCACTCCAAGTTCCCTCTAGAAGATTACTCACAAGAGACAATAACAGGAATTGTCTGTGAAACTTCTATTAATCTCAAACCGAGGGACTAGAGATTCCAGTATATCGATTATGTCTTGTACGACATATTACCCGATGATCCTAAAGAAGTGACAGTCGTCAAACAGAAAGCCCTTCGATTCTATTATAATGCGGTTTCTCAAACTTTATATCGAAAATCGCATGATGGAGTTTTGCTACGCTGTCTTTCCAGAAAAAAGCACAAGTAACTCTCAAAGAAGCACATAACAGAATGTGTGGAGCTCATCAACCTGGATCTAAATTAGGGGATCGACTCCGAAGACTTGGCTATTATTAGCCAAAAATGTGTACAGACGCCATTGATTATGCCAAACGGGTCATACATGCCAAATCCATGGTGACTTCATCCATCAAACATTAGGGAATCTGTATCCAACATCTCCATCATGGCCATTCGAGATGCAGGGAATGGATTTCGTTGGACCCATGTCTCCGCCAACATCCAAAGGATATCGGTTTATCTTGGCAGTAATCGATTATTTCTACAAATGGGCAGAAGTAATTCCCTTAAAAAATGTTAAGACTTCAAATGTGATCAAATTTATTAAACATCACGTTATCTACCACTTTGGCATACCAAGACGAAGAGTTCACGACAATGGAACTCAATTTCGGTCATGGTTTCCAGAGATTCAGCAACAAGTTTAGAATTCAAAGTGTCAAATCAACGATATATTACCCGCCAGCTAATGGCCTTGCAGAAGCTTTCAATAAAACCATTGTGAAGCTTCTTAAAAAATTTGTCTCCAAAAGTTGACGTGACTGGGACAATAAACTTAGTGAATGTCTATGGGCTTACCGCACAATGATGAGAACCCCGACAAAAGCTACTCCTTTTTCTTTAGTATAAGGATGTGAAACCATGTTACCATTAGAAATTTAGATTACATCCCTAAGAGTTGTTCTTGCAACCGGGATGACTGATGAAGAACAACATCGACTGTATCTCCAAGAACCGGAAGTGTTAGATGATAAGCGGCTTTAAGCCTAACAACAGATCGAGTTATACCAGGCTCGAATCTCAAAAGCCTACAAAAAAAAGGTCAAGGAAAGGATCTTTAAGAAAGGTGATCTTATCTTAGCAGTCAGACAATCTATGGTCATGTCACATAAGATAAAAGGGAAGTTTAATTCCAAATAGGAAGGACCCTTCGTGGTAGAGTTACTCTACTCGCATAGAGCTTACCGTCTCATTAATCAGAAACACGATAGGCTCATGATGCCGATTAATGGAAAATTTCTTAAGAAATATTACCTATAAAAAATCATGAAACTCACTTTCTCCTCCCTTGCTAAGTCTAAAGAGAGAAATTAAACTCGCTCAAGACTGGGGGTTGGTTACTTGGAATTTATGGAATTAAGAGTAACGAATCTTCTAAGTTATCATGTTCAACAAAACACCTCTCTCAACTACCAAAATTTTTTCCCAACTAGTTTATCAATCTTCCCTAATAAGATGATAAGCTTACAACACTATCAAGTTAACAGTATACCTTGGATTGTTAAAATCTCTATACATCCCCAACGGGTGATCGAACAAAATCAACTTATCAATCTTATCCAACAAGATGATAAGACCACAAAAGTTGTTATGTTCGACAAAACACCTCTGCCAACTATAAAATGTAGGATCTGAAATAGATACACTAGAACACTAGAGGAGGGGTGAATAGTATTATTTTAAAATTTATGCAAAGTAGATTATAAATTGCAAAGAAAAAATAGTAATCTCAGAAATTCATAAACACAAACACAAAGTTTTATACTGGTTCCATCAACCCGGTGTACATTCAGTCCCCAAGCAAATCCCGTTTGAGAGTTTCCACTATGATTTTGAATAAACTTACAAAATTAAAAGCAAACCTGACTAATTTGTAAGTCCCTGCAAATTACAATACCAATTGACAAACACCTTGCCAATTTGCACACCAATCTCTAAACCAAGAGATTAACACCTCTCACAAAACCGAGAGAACTTTTGAAGCAACAATTCAATTCCTATAAGTCTTGATTTATAGTGTTGTGTAGTAGTGGCTTAGGAATGATTCCAACTTCTGTAAATTACCTAGACAAGAATTTTAATGAGAATCAAAGGCAATTTCAGAAAACTTTTTTTTCTCAAAATCTGAATTTTTTAACACTTGAAAGATGCACAAATATCAAAGCTTATGGGTATATTAATTTTGTGCATTTTTCTGAACAAATAACCTATTTATCGCCCTTGAAAAGGCAAGAATTTTAACTTTAAAAATGTTTAAAAATGGCTATAAACAGTCATTAATTCAAACTTTAAAATCTGGAAAAACTATATCTGTAGTCGACTACAAGACATAGTAGTCGACTACACTGAGTTAAAATCGACTCAGTGAGTCAGAAAATTTCTTAGTAGTCGACTATAATAAGCATTAGTCGACTAGTCATATGTTTTACAGAAACATGACTAAAAATTTTGTAGTCGACTATATTAAGCATTAGTCGACTAGTCATGTGTTTTACAGAAGCATGACTGAAAATTTTGTAGTCGACTATAATATTGATTAGTCGACTATATCTGAGTTTTACAGAAAAATGTTATGTATGAAATATTTTGACACTCAAATATTAATTATAAACTCTAATGGTTAATATAGGGGATTTCTATAATTAACCAACACACTAAGCTTGTGTTAGTGTGTTCTAATATTTATGTGTGTGTGTCTGTGTGAGTGATCAAGGCTTGTACAATAATTCTAAGTAAAAAAATGTAAAATACATTATCTCATATGTTCTTCATCTTCTTCACTTCATAATGCCTTGAACTTAACTTGCACTTGTTCATATTTTGATATAGAAAGCTGCATATAAATATTAGTGCATTTGTATAGCAGATATTGTATAAATTGTTATCATTAAAATAATATCATGGAGACATGATATTCAACATTCTCCCCTTTTTTGATGATGACAAATAATTTATGCTTGTGTAAGTATTTTATAAACAAATTTAAACATTATGAAATAAACATACTTACTCCCCCTGCATATATGCATATTAGACTCTATAACATTACATGAGTCTAATATTTATACCATTTCTCCCCCTTTGTTATCAACAAAAAGAGATAAATATTTATGCTAAACATGACATTATTTCTTCAACATGAGCTAATACTTCAAACAAATCATCCAGATTATGAACATAGTTTATAACTTCACCCATCCAAATAGGTAGGCAATGACTTGCCATAAAGACCAAAAGTTCCACAATGTTCATCACCATAATCTGTTTAAAATATATAGCACATATATTAACTATCCAAAAAACACTATAGTAATGTAAACACATAATAGCAACATAATACTTCAACATACTTGACGTAGTAGCAACATAACACATTACATATGTCTTAATACCAACCCACAACTACATAGTTTTTGATATTTAAATATAGATAACAAAAAAAAAACATAATTGTTTTGAAACTAAACACTAAAACATCCAAATCTAATATGATGCATCCATAGACTTCTAATGTGCTGCAGGAGGTTAATGTCATTGGAAAAATGCGTTAAGCTTCGTGTCCAAGTCATCAAACTTCTTGATTAGCTCTTATTGATTACTAATAATATAGAAATTCTGAGAATATAGAGCTCTTTGACCAGTTTCAAGTTCAAGAATCCGTGTAGATAGTGTGTTGTACTGTACATCTGAAAAACATGAAGGTTCTAAAGGAAGTGGTGGTGGTGGTTGACTAGATAAAGTTCCGGCTTGATGAGATGATTGAGGTATATCATGTTGTTGTTGTTCTTGAGTAGGTGGAGGCTCATCGTGAGGATTTTGATCATGAATTTCAAAATTAGTTAACTTCATTCTTGTAAGAGCATTGGAGTCAAAAAATTCGACGGTTTGAACAGCCGATTTTTCAGAAGCTTGATCGACATTGAATTTTTCAAAGACTTTTGTTAAGAAAGCACCATAAGGAAGAGATCCTTTTGGTATTGCTAACAGAATTTCATAATAAACAGCAACCCAATTTACTTGAATATTTCCCATAATAGCATAAAGATCTTTTGCTAAATCTATGGAAAGAAAATGAAAGCTCCCCGTTTTTGGAAACATGTTATAAGGATTCTAGCAATGAAACGAGGAATTGGATGGAGTTTATTTGAATTGTTCACTGGTTTTCCATAACCCGGAAGAAATATATGATTAGATAATAAATCTTCATCATTCATTTTGATGGAACTAAGAGTTACACCTTTATAGAGAATGTTAAAAAATTTTCCATTTGACTTAGTTGTCAATTCAATTTCTATCCCTTTTACAAGTGTGCTTAATTTTTTATGTCCACGAATTGTTTCCACACGAGTGATATTGGTGTAGAACAAATGAACCAAGAACGGATATGTAGATTTTCTATTTTTCGATGAAAATAATTCTAAAAGACCCATATTTTCAAAATAAGAACTGAATTTTGATGGTATGAAATCGTCAAATTTGACGAATCTACCCGGAAGAACTTCGAAAGATGATATTTTATTGAATTCTTCAAGTAAATCCAGACTTTTTAAATAGACAATAATTTCATCATTAACATTAGGATGAGTTTGTTTAGCTTTCTTAGCTCTATACATGATGAAGAACACGAAATGAACTTGGAAACCAAGAAAGGATTGAAAAGCTTACCCAAAATGATGAAACCCTAGATGTAATCGGCTATTCTTGCTTGTAGTCGACTACAGGACCTGAATAAAGCTTGGAATCAAGGAAGTTATTGAAGAAAGAAGTGGGAAAGATGAGTTTTTAAGATGTCCTAGATGAGGAGACAGGATTTCTGAAATGGGGAAGAAGAGGGATCGGTTATGGTTTGAGAAAGAAGAAGAGAATTGGGCATTTTAAGAAGTTTTTCTTGTCAAATAATTGAATGGACAAGATTAGTTAAGAAAAAATTTTGTGTGGTTTGGATTGGATCTAAATAAACAATAGATATAAGGCTAGGATTTGATCACACTATTGAATGGTTGAGATTAAGTTTTTGTAAGTTAAACGGGTATTAGGTTGTGGATTTGATTGAAAAAAAGTCCAAAAGATTAAAAGTCTGTAATTTGTAAAACTGTTGTTAGTAGTCGACTATAAACAAAAGTAGTCGACTAGAGGTTGGTCGACAGAAAGTTTATTTTCTGAATGTAATAAAAAGTAGTCGACTACAAGGAAAATTAGTCGACTATACTGAAATTCACAGAAAATCCTATATGCAGTGCTTGTGCATGTAGTCGACTATAATGCAAATTAATTGACTATAAAACCTGTGAATACAAATGAACTTTAATTTAAATCATTAATTAAACATATACATAATTCCCTTCTTAATTTAACATAAATTTCTTCTTTTAAAGGCTTTGTTAATATATCTGAAATTTGTTTATCAGTAGGTATAAATTCTAACGAAATATCACCTTTAAGCATATGATCACGTAAGAAATGATGTCTAAGATCAATATGTTTTGTACGTGAATGTTGAATTGGATTTTTAGATAAATTATTTGCACTTAAATTATCACACATTATGGATGATATGGGACAATTTATGCCAAAATCTAATAATGTTTGTTTCATCCATAAAACTTGAGCACATGCAAGACTTGCAGTAATATATTCGGCTCGTTGATAATGACACTGAATTTTGTTTTTTACTAAATCAAGATACAAGTGAATGTCCTAAGAAATGACATGTTCCACTTATACTTTTTCTATAGGATTTAAATCCGGCAAAATCCGCATCACTATATGAAATTAAATCGAAAGTGCTATGTTTTGGATAAAACAATCCATAATTTGTAGTATCTTTAAGATATCTAAAAATTCTTTTTACTGTTTTAAGATGAGATTCTTTAGCATTGGATTGAAATCTAGCACATAAACATACACTAAACATAATATCAGGTCTACTTAAAGTAATGTAAAGAAGTGATCCAATCATACCTCGATAAAGTTTTTGATCAACATTCTTACCATTTTCATCTTTGTCAAGTGATGTAGTAGTACTCATTGGTGTTGGTTTGCTTGTTGTATTTTCATTCCAAAGTGTTTGAGTAAATCTTTTGCATACTTGCTTTGATTGATGAATATTCCTTCTTTTAATTGTTTAATTTGAAGTCCAAGGAAAAAATTGAGTTCACCCATATGACTCATTTCAAATTCATCATGCATAGTCTTAGCAAACTCTTGACAAAGATTGTTATTAGAAGAACCAAAAATAATATCATCTACATATATTTGAACTAATAAAATATCTTTATTTATTTTCTTAATAAATAAAATTAAATCTACTTTTCCAATATCAAATCCTAAAGTTAAAAAAAATTTCTTTAATCTATCATACCAAGCATGAGGTGCTTGTTTAAGACCATATAAGGCTTTCTTAAGTTTAAAAACATGATTTGGAAAACTTTCATATTCAAATCCGAGAGGTTGTTCTATAAAAACTTCTTCTTTTATAAAACTATTTAGAAAAGCACTTTTAACATCCATTTGAAATAATTTAAAATTCATAAAACATGCAAATGCAAGAAGAATTCTAATAGATTCTAAACGAGCAACAGGTGCATAAGTTTTATCATAATCAATACATTCTTCTTGATTATAACCTTGTGCAACTAATCTAGCTTTATTTCTAACAACTTGACCAAATTCATCTAATTTATTTCTAAAAATCCATTTTGCTCCAATAATAGATTTATTTTGAGGTCTCGGTATAAGATTCCAAACATTATTTCTAGTGAATTGGTTAAGTTCATCTTGCATAGCAATTATCCAAAAATCATCAAGTAATGCTTCTTTTATATTTTTAGGTTCAATAGATGAGATAAAAGCAGTATGAGCAATTAAATTAAAATGAGATCTAGTTGTTACTTTATTAGACATATTACCAATAATTAAATCATGTGGATGACCTTTAACTTTTACAAAATCCTTTGGTAAATCTTTTTGTAAATTATCATTATTTGAAATATCTAGCACTTTAGTATCATTTTGAGAATCAACTAAATCATCATCATTATCTAAAACAATAGATGTTTTTGTAAAAATTTTATCAAAAGATACATGCATTGATTCTTTAATAATTAATGTTCATTTATTATATATTCTGTAAGCTTTACTATGATTAGAATATCCAACAAATATTCCTTCATCAGATTTAGAATCAAATTTATCTAAGTTATCATTTGTGTTTAAAATAAAACATTTACAACCAAAAACTCTAAAGTAAGATACTTTAGGAATTTTATTATAAAATAATTCATAAGATGTTTTCTTTAAAATAGGTCTTAATAAAACTCTGTTTAATACATAACAAGCTGTTGATACAGCTTCTGCCCAAAAATATTTTGGTAAATTACTATCACACAACATGGTTCTAGCACATTCTTATAAAGTTCTATTTTTTCTTTCTACAACTCCATTTTGTGGAGCAGCTCGAGGAAAAAAAGTATGCGATATACCATGTTTATCACAAAAATTTGCAAAAAATTCATTTTTAAATTCACCTCCATGATCACTACGTATAGAGATAATAGAAGTAGATTTTTGATTTTGAATTCTTTTGCAAAATATAGAAAACTCATTAAAAGCATTATTTTTATATTTAAGAAATATTACCCATGTAAATCTAGAATAATCATCAACAAGAACAAATACATATCTACTTCCATTTAAAGATGCTACTCTAGAAGGACCAAAAAGATCTATGTGAATTAATTCTAATGGTCTACTTGTAGATATTATATTTTTAGATTTGAAAGAAGATTTGTGCATTTTTTCTTGTTGACATGCATCACAAAAATTGTTTTTAAAAGAAATCTTAGGTAAACCATTTACTGAATCATTATTTGAAATCTTAGAAATGTGTTTAAGGTTAACATGTCCAAAACGTTTATGCATTAAAATAGAATCATTAGATGATGCAAGAACACAATGTTCATGTGAAATATTTTTCATAGATAAAGCATATATATTATTCTTTCTATGATCTTTAAAAATAATAGTAATTAAATCAATATCATAAATTAAGCAATATTCTTTTTCAAAAATAATTTTAAAACCTTTATCACAAAGTTGACTAATACTTTGTAAATGATGTTTAAGACCATCAACTAATAAAACATTATCAATAATAGTTTGTTTGGATTACCGATAGATCCAATACGGATGACTGTTCCTTTGTTGTTATCTCCAAAAGTAACGGTACCACCATCCTTGTTTTGAAAAGATGATAACAATTATATGTTTCCAGTCATATGTTTGGAGCAACCGATATCTAAAATCCACCTATCTTTCTTGAGTACCTGAAATGATGAATATTTATAGTTTTGGTACCCATACTATGTTGGATCCATTAAATTAGCCTTTGGGAAACCAAACCCATAAAGAGTTTGATTTGTCTAAATAGTTAGTTGATAGACAAATATTTTTAATAAAATCAAAATTTAAAAATTTTTATGAAAAGAAGTTAATTCTTTTGGAACCCAAATAGAAAAGAATTTTGATTTCTTTTTACACAAATTTTTATTTCTATATTCATACAAATCACAAGAAGGTTTTACAAAAATTGTTTTCTTAGATTTATTTTTATTAAACTGAAAACCTAATCCTTTTGTATTTTGTGATTCCTTTTGAAAAGAAAGTATATTATTAAGATTTTCTTTACCTTTATTGAATTTACTAACATTCAAACATATATCATCATATTTTGATTTACAAGAAGAAATATCTTCATCTAAACTATTAATACGAATATTTAAATCATTACATTCTCATTAGATAAACATTTATTTTCTTTAAATAAAGAATAATTTTCTTCTTTTAATTTAATTATTTGAGAGTTAGAATTTGTAGATAAATTAGAATATGAAATTTCTTCAAGTAATCTTTTATTTTCTCCTTTAAGAAAATTATGTGAATCCTTTAATCTCAAAAAAGTTTCATATAATTAATTAAAAGCATCTAAAAGTTCTTCATTGTCACTCACTTCATCTTGTGGCACAAAGCACAAGTGAGCACTTTCCTTTTCTTCAATTTTTCTTCATCCGAAAATGACTCATCACTATCATCCTAAGTGACTGCCATTGCTTTTCTTTTCTTGTTATTTTGAATGTTGTTGAAGTTGTTAAAATAACTTGATTTTTGCTTATTCTTCAACATTGGACAATCTTTCTTCATATGACCTGGTTTATTACACTTAAAACAAATAGGGTTATTTGAAATTGAACTTTTAGATTTAAAATTACCTTATTTTATAAATTTCCAAAATTTTCGTGTAAACATACTCATTTCTTCATCATTATCATCTGAATCTTCTTTATCGGAAGTAGTATTGAATGCAAGTACTTTCTTGTTCTTTGTTTCTTCATCATTCTTTCTATCTTTAATTTGAACTTCTACGCCATAAGGTTTCCGATAAGATTTTTAACCGTAAGAGTTGATAAATCATTGGCTTCTTCAATTGTGGCAACTTTCTTTTCCCATTATGGAGTAAGTGATCGAAGTATTTTTCTTACCATCTCCACTTGTGTGTATGTTTTTCCAAGACCAATGAGAGAATTTGTGATGTCGGTGAATCTTGTGAACATTTCTCCAATAGTCTAATTTTTCTTCATCTTAAATAATTCGAATCTGTGTACAAGAACAGAAATTTTAGATTCTTTAACTTTATTTGTACCTTCATGAGTTACCTCAAGTGTATGTCAAATATCGTATGCAGATGTGGTCGTTGACACCCTATTGAATTCATTCTTATCAAGTGCACAAAATAATGCATTCATTGCTTTTGAATCCAAATTTTTTTGTATTATTTCTCTATGAAGTAGTCCATTCTGAAAATGGAGTTGTTGGCTTCTCATATTTCGTTTCCACAATGTTCCAAAGTTCGTAGCCAATAGATTGAAGGTAAATCTTCATTCGGCACTTCCAATAGTTGTAGTTCAATCCATCGAACATTGGTGGACGATTTGTAGAGTGACCTTCTTTAAATTATGATGTATTTGTAGATGCTATCTTTCACCTCGCTCTGATACCAAATGTAGGATCTGAAATAGATACACTAGAACACTAGAGGGGGGGTGAATAGTGTTCTTTTAAAATTTATGCAAAGTAGATTATAAATTACAAAGAAAAAATGGCAATATCAGAAATTTACAAACACAAGCACAAAATTTTATACTAGTTCCACCAACCCGGTGTACATCTAGTCCCCAAGCAAATCCTGCTTGGGAGTTTCCACTATGATTTTGAATAAACTTACAAAATCAAAAGCAAACCTGACCAATTTGCAAGTCCCTGCAAATTGCAACACCAATTGACAAACACCTTGTCAATTTACACACCAATCTCTAAACCAAGAGATTAACACCTCTCACAAAACTGAGAGAACTTTTAAAGTAATAATTCAATTCCTATAAGCCTTGATTTGTAGTGTAGTGTAGTAATAGCTTAGGAATGATTCCAACTTCTGTAAATTTCCTAGACAAGTATTTTAATGAGGATCAAAGGCAATTTCAGAAAACTTTTCTTTTTCTCAAAATATGAATTTTTTAACACTTGAAAGATGCACAAATATCAAAGCTTTTGGGTATATAAATTTTGTGCATTTTTCTGAACAAATAACCTATTTATCGACCTTGAAATGGCAATAATTTTAACTTTAAAAATATTTAAAAACGGCTATAAACAGTCATTAATTTAAACTTTAAAATCTAGAAAAACTGTATCTGTAGTCGACTACAAGACATAGTAGTCGACTACACTGAGTTAAAATCGACTCAGTGAGTCAGAAAATTTCTTAGTAGTCGACTATAATAAGCATTAGTCGACTAGTCATATGTTTTACAGAAACATGACTAAAAATTTTGTAGTCGACTATATTAAGCATTAGTCGACTAGTCATGTGTTTTACAGAAGGATGACTGAAAATTTTGTAGTCGACTATAATATTGATTAGTCGACTATAACTGAGTTTTACAGAAAAATGTTATGTATGAAATGTTTTGACACTCAAATATTAATTATAAACTCTAATGGTTAATATAGGGGATTTCTATAATTAACCAACACATTAATCCTGTGTTAGTGTGTTCTAATATTTATGTGTGTGTGTGTGTGATCAAGGCTTGTACAATAATTCTAAGTAAAGAAAATGTAAAATACATTATCTCATATGTTCTTCATCTTCTTCACTTTATAATGCCTTGAACTCAACTTGTACTTGTTCATATTTTGATATTGAAAGCTGCATATAAATGTTAGTGCATTTGTATAACACACATTGTATAAATTATTATCATCAAAATAATATCATGGAGACATGATATTCAACACAAAATTTATAAAATATCATCGAGTTAACATTACACTTCTGATGATTAATACCCCCACAGAGTTCGAATTCAACTTATCTCATTCTTAATATAACAAGCTCTTGCAAACCAAATCAACTTATCAATCCTCTTTAATAGGATGATAAGTTCACAAAGTTGCTCAAATTGCAAGACAACCCCGTCAAGTTAACAATACACATCTGACGATCAAATCAACTTATCAATCATCTTCAATAGGATGATAAGTCCACAAAGTTATTCAAATTGTAACACAAACCTGTCATGTTAACAATACATCTCTGACAATCAACTCATCATCAAGTTAGCATCACACCTCTGATAATAAAATTAATTTATCAACTCTCTTCAATAGAGCGATAGGTCCTTAAAAATCTTGTTCAAATCACAAGTATAAACTAAAGTTAACATCACACCTCTGATGACAAAATTAACTTATCAATCCTTTTCAATAGGATGATAGGTCTATAAATTACTGTTATATTAACATTACACCTCTAACAGTCAAACTCCCATGAACTTGTTAATTCTTTTTCAACAGAATAGCAAGTTTTCATAAAATAAATCCGCAGTGGATTAAAAATTTTTCTAAAATTATCCTAATGATAATAAAGTGAATTTTTTAATCTTACTCTGAGTGAGAATTCATGTCAAGTTAACATTATATCTCTGGCAACTTTCAATTATTGTTCATTGTTTCAAGTTAAAACATAACACAGAAAGAAACAATGAAAAACAAAAATAGTATCACTTTTTATTCAAAATACTAGAGAGTGATACAAACTTATTGTTTTGTCCTTATCAAAAAAACGATACAAGTCAGGTTTGCGGGCCTATCAGTTTGATAGATGCGAGCCGGGACTTGACGTCTTAAAGATTCTTTTCATGCCTGGCACGTGCCGTTTCTGCAGCTCTTCTTCCGAGTTCTTCTTCACTTGGCACTGTAGCAGCAATCTCCTTCTTGATTTCATTAAGGGCTTGCACCTCCTTATAGTGTTGTACGAACACTTCTGCACTCCGAACGGAAAGTCCCTTCATAGCGGCTTCTTCTCAGGCAAATTGGACTTTTCTCCGAGATAAGGCCTCTTGAATTTGAGCAATGGACTCTCTCATATGATTAATAAAGTCTTGAGAAGTCTGCATGGTGTAACAAAAACAGCCAATTCTGATTGAGCTTGGTCGTGTTGTTCTTGCAAAGAGGCGATATGTGCTTCTTTTTTAGCTAGATTCTTCTGAATGACTTCTTACTGATGAGATACTTCAGCTTGTATGTCAACGAAAGCCCGTTTAGTCTCTACCTTAAAGTCAACATGCTCAAGGTCCTGCAAAGCATTCAGATCCGTCTCTAGGCGAGAGATGCCCTCTGTACAATGCTCGATGCATTGGGTTTCACCCAAACACCTGATGTTGCTCAGGTAGTTCATCAAGAAAGGTCTGAAGACCTTGAAAGTACCTTCCCCAACCCTAACAATGTTGATGGTCTGCTTCATCGTACCTTCCAGCTATTCAATAAAGCCCTTAAGCAGATTCGGAATAATCACAGGGCTCAGAGAAGTAGCTGAAGAGGGCACTAATGCACCTGGAGTCACAAGGGTTGGTGACCTTGCTTGAACCAAGCTGGAAGCACCTACGTCTTGTGCTTGTTTAAGGGAAAGCGTTAGTGGAATTGACTACTCTGGTGGAGGAGTTGTTATCTCTCCAATCTCCTCAGCTGCTGATGTCAGGGGTCCTGCATATGAATGTCGTTAGAACACAAAAGAAGAACTCATTAAACTTTGAAATGTATAATGCTTATCTGCGGGAGAGATAGCTATATAGGCAGACTCTTTAACAGAAGTGATCGTTGGTGGTTCGACAGCACCAGCATCGTCATCT
Organism: Asparagus kiusianus; assembly: GCA_022839385.1. NCBI lineage: Eukaryota > Viridiplantae > Streptophyta > Magnoliopsida > Asparagales > Asparagaceae > Asparagus > Asparagus kiusianus. Next base: position 80,089 of record BQKN01061768.1, read on the forward strand.
GAAAAAGACGTTCCCCATGAGGAGCTTTCGTTGCCTTGTGTCGCAGAAGGTTGAGGCGAGCCTACGACAATCATTGACTTTGGAACTAACCCCATTGTCGGACTAGGCCTTATGACTCCAATTGTTGGCATTAACATTGAAGAAGAAGGAGATTGACCTTCGTCAAGCTTGTCGAGCCCATCCACCTTAGACTCGCCTGCAGTAGGCCCAACTTCTTCAGCATGAGTAATTTTGGGCATGACTTCCTCTTGTATTGCCTCAATGATTTGAGGAACATCACTTGAAGCCTAGCTCAGGACTATTATATTAAAAGGATGCATCATCTATTCACGAGGAATGGATTCTGCATCCCCGGCTATTGATTCATCTTCTTCTTTCGGTGGATGATAAGAAGAAGCCGCACCTATTAGAGCTGGGCCGATAGAGTGAAGTCCTTGTTGATGGGAAATTCCCGCAATAGACTCCTCCTCCTCCTCCTCCTCTACATGCACCACGGGAGCAGACTTGAAAGCATCCTGCATTAGTTTCGCCCCTTGTTAAGCTTTGGAAGTTGGGGACTCGGTCGACAATTGACGACGAGTCTGTTTGCTAGGACGGCTGGTGTCTCCTTCAGGTATAACTCTTTTCCCCGCTACCCTTTCTTCCCGAGCCTCCTCTGCTACAGCTCCTTCATCCCTGCTCGCTGCCTCTTCACAAGACAAATACTCATCAATCCCCTTCAGACGAGTCATCTTAGAGCTCCTTTTAGATTCATACATCTTTCTGATCTCTTTCAGACAAGATGTATATATTTTGTACTTGAGGATCTGAGAGGTGGCGTGATAGCAGTTACAAAAGCCCAAGGCAGCATATGAGCTAGGCGTTTTATGGGGCAGTCTGATTATGGCTTCGGTACAACTAGCTACTGAATGATACCAAGCCCTGACTCCTTCATATAAATTGTCAATGAGTACGAGCCACAGGTTAGGATTTTCAATATACAATTGATCGTAACCAAATTGTCAGGAGAATCTGAAAGGCTGATAGGGCTCGATAATACATTTCCTGCCATGCCTGAAGATAACAAAGCCCGGTCGAATATTGATGAGCCAATAGAAGACGCCTCCATTCAAATTTGTGATGGCATTAGGGCCTCTCATGTCCTGATAGGTCTCAACATATCCACCACCCTCAAAAACGGGAAAGCAACAGAAAACATGGCAGTTAATGTCCCTCGACAAAATATTTCAGACAAGAACCATGTACTAGCCTTCCCACTTAGCAATTTCAAGCCACCGGACGAATAGGACGAAAGATCCACTGTATGGAGAGGCTTCTATCATCAACGACGGGCAATGAAGGACGAACCATGACACCAAATAAGTGTATGGCATTAGCACGCGTGGGTTAGGAGTCTTGATGGTCTTCTTCCCATCGGCGCCTATCTCTTTAACCAAGATGAAATCTGAAGCCAACTCTCGTAGGCCACTCTGTAGGCAGCATACCATTACTGAGAGAAGGTTCAACGGTCTCCCATGAGCTAAGAGAACCGTAGGATATACAATTTCGAGTGTGATGGCTTCAAGTGGTTTTGTAGGCATCACACATCGCTTCAGCCACATCATTAAAAATCTGACAAAAAAATCCATATCAGATATAGGATGTTGAGCTTGGTAATAGAAACTGTCAAACTCAGTGAAAAGAGTGGAAAAACATCCTCCTGGGCCTCATTCATGTAATGGGTGGTTGAAGAGTCAATACGAGTCTTGATGTCATCAAGAGAACTCATAGCAAGATGGGTCACTGCAGCATCCTTTTGGTTCAAATTTTAGAACAAGTATTCAGCCAAGAACACCTATTTGACACCACCTCCATGCAGTCTCGTTAGTTGAGCACAAATATAGAAGTGACACATCACTTTCCAAAAAGTCTCATAAATAGCAGGACTTGCCATTCTCAAGATGGTGAGCTCATCAGTCCCTGGGATGAACTCTTCATATGGCATCTCCCCAAATGGCAAGACGAAAACTTCATACATCTCATGCAGAACGAAGCCCAGCTCCCCAATGGATGTGAAGAATGTGCAAGTCTCTGGATTATACCACTCCAGCATGGCGAAGAGATTATAATGACTCTACGCAATTTTGTATCGAGTGGCCAATACAGAATCCTCATGATCAAAATGGGCAAGTGGTTCTCTTAACTCCTCCAAAATGAAGTTTACCATCCGAGCCCACCACCCCTCATCTATAGAGTATACCCATCCAGGGGATCTAAAATCCTGAGCGGGAAATTCGCCCTTCACCGCAATGGACTTTCAGATGAAAATGTTCGCCAGGTTGGCCGCTTCACTGACTGGATACTCCCTTTGGACTAGGCTAGGTCTTAGAGATATCAACTGCCTGCCATAGCCTACTAGACGAATGCGCTGATGTGTAAGTGCTCCGATGGATACACCGTCTTGTTCTTTGACAAGATCTCACTCCATATGCCTTGGGATGGAGGTAATCTGAAAAAAGGATAGAGGGTATATCCGCTCCATGTTGGGTAGGAAGAGGTAGCGGTCATCAACTTTTCGGAGCATCTTGTAGTTCCTGTCATACATGATTTTAGTGTCAATTTCGACAGGATAGCCAAATAAGAATGCCGACTTCTTTAGATTTTTCTGGTCTACTATTTTAAGTTCGGTATCCGTGACTATGGCCCTGAGAATCACTGGATCTGCTCGCATGATACCTTCCATGCGCTCTTTATTTTGGCCTTGGAAGATCGGAAGGTCCCGGTTTAGACTGAAGGTCACATTACGGTCCATACCTCCTTCATGACCAAAGTGATGGTGGAAAGAGAGTGGCTCACTGGAATAGCGCACTACAAAGAAAATGATAACAGTTAGTATCCAAAAAGCAGATGAGCTAAAAAAGTCTAAAAGACATAGTCAAAAAGCGCGAGGAACACCGCCGCATTTCAAAATCAAAACGTGAGGGTCCACCCTTGTGTTTCAGAAGCAAAACATGAGGGTCCATCCCCTGCGTTTTCAAATCAAAACGGGAGGGTTCACCCCCACATTTCAAAATCAAAACGTGAGGGTCCACCCCCGCATTTAAAATCAAAACACGAGGGTCACCCAACATTTCAAAATGCGAGCCTCGTGTTGAAAGTGAAAAAACTTATTGTAACAAGTTAGGGTTTTTACTGCTAATCAACGGTGATGCAGCATTGGTGTCGCCAGCGGCTGAAGCCCTAGGGTCAGCCGTAGCTGACTACACGTTCAAAGAGGTCGCAGCGGCCTCCTTGGATCAAGAGGAAGTCTTAGAAGCCATTGAGTTTTTTGTCGTTGGGGATGAACAAAAAATCACCGAAAGAAAAGAACGAGTTCTCTCGTTAAAATCATATGAAAATAATAAGAGTCGGGTTGACTCTGATTTGATCTTTGCGGTCTATTTATAGGATAGTAAGGCTGTCAGATCAGCGTGAGATTCTAGGCAAGAATCCCACCCAAAACGCGAGCCTCGCATTCATTAGGTCGGTTTGACTTTAGCGTAAACACGAGAGTCCACCCCCACGTTCCAACTCAAAAACACGAGGTTCACCCCCACGTTCCCACTCCAAAAATCGAGGGTCACCACCGAGTTCCAACTGCAGAATGCGAGGGTCACCGTGTTCCAAATCTAAAACGCGAGGGTCACCCCTGCGTTTCAACTCCAAAATGCGAGGGTCACCCCCATGTTTCAACTTCAAATGTGGAGGTCACCCCGCGTTTCAAAACAACAAAACACAAGGTTCACTCCCCGCATTTCTGAAGCAGGAACATGACGGTCACCCTCGCACGGTCTTGCATGAAAAATTCCTTCAACCAAGTTCATGATGCATTAGAAGCAAATGCAGGGTACAACTCCTTTATGATAAGGAATCAACAGTTCTAAGATTAAAATCGAGATCCAAAGTATTTCAAAAATTCATTCCAGTTAACCGTGAACTTTTAAAAACTTTAGAGGAAGTTCTGTAGGTTGTCTAAAAATTACTGCAGATAGCTAATCCTCATAAAGCACTGATGATGGAAGTTACAATCTGATGAATTTCACATCAATATACGAAGGTTACAATCTAACAACTTTCACAACAATCGATGAAAGATGCAATCTGATGACTTTCACGACAACATATGAGAGTACAAATTTATGACTCTCACATTTTAAAGATCCAAATACAAGGATTACAAGATGATGATATTTACAGAACTTGAAAAGGAGATTATAATTATTGATCTCTTCAAATCAAAACGTGAGGGTCCACCCCCGCGTTTCAACTTCAAAACACAAGGGTCACCCCCGCGTTTCAATATCAAAACGCGAGGCTCACCTCCGCGTTCCAAGCTTCAAACACAGAGCTCACCACCGTGTTTCAAAAGCCAAACACGGAGCTCACCTCCGCGTTTTGAAAGCTGAACATGCGGTTCACTCCCAAACGCAAACCTCACGTTTGAATGGTTCAAACACAATTTGAACGGTTTCAAAACCATTTTGCACGCAAAGGGGCCATTAAAGCCTCCATTATGGGGCGATTTAAGGGGTCAGTTACACCCATTTAACCCTATAAATAGCTAGGTTTACAGCTAAAACGGGGTTGGATTGAGTTAACTTGGTTGGAGCTTGTTTAAGGCATTTGTTAAGATTTTTGTGGGAGCTTTTGCCTTGGCTTTTGAACCGTTCTTAGTTGAAGAACTTTTAAATAGGCTGTTTAGCTTATTTCAGTAAAAAATTAAATTTCTTTCTAAAATTAACTCTTGTACGGAGTTTTAAACACGATTAGAGTTTTAAACTTGCAAGTTCTTCCCGACGTTAAGTCAAAAGGAATAGACAACATTCAACGAAGAGAGGTACTGGGATCGTCAACAAGATACAAGATTCAAGCTCTCATCGCCACCAAGAAAAACCCAGTTTTAAACAAAGGAAATGATCTTCGTCGATTACTTCTCTCTTTTGTAAATCGGGAAACCGATAAGAAGAATTGTAATTTTTTTCTAAGCTAGTTAGAGAGAGATTGCAAAGAGAAATTGTATTTATTCTTTTCTTAAGTTATTTAAGGAGAATTAATAACATTTCCTCTTCTTTTAATTTTTTTCCTGCAAACATGCATCATCAATATTCTACTAGCTAAATTACTGATATGTTCAGTGCAAGTCTTTACCAGTAAGGTATACTTATTTACTCGGACAACAAGTATAAAAAGTGATCAATTTAACTAATAAGACATATTTAGTCACAGACAACGAGATTTAAGCAGCAAATTAAGCATTGTGTTACATAAATAAACCCTCAAATCTCCTATATTTATAACATTACAACAAATCTTGATTTTTTTTTAATTTTCCAAAATTTAGAAAATAGCAGGTAGGGTATTTTTTCCCCAATATAGGGGGTCCTATATTGCATACTAATTTCATTAGATTGATTATATCCTTGAATTTATCATTCCAAAACTTAGAGCACTAAGATGCTAGTTGATTACATTCTTTTGCATTTAAAAAGGAAGAAAAATGAGCATTAATATCACATGTCATGCTGATTATTGTCTTACCATAGATCAATGACATGAATAGTCCTTTGATTAATTCTCGAGTGAGACGAAATACATATGATTTCAGATAGAGTGGGAAAAATTACCCTACCCCATCTTTTCTAAAATTTTGGAAAATAGGAGGTAGGGTATTTTTTTACCCCCTATTTTAGGGGGTAGGGTACACCCTATTTTCCAAAATATTTGAAAATAGAAAAAATATCCTACCCCTGTTTTCCAAAATTTGGAAAAATAGCCTCCTCATCTCCTCTCTCACCTCATCTCTTCCCCCTTCTACTCCCTCTTCCTCTTCCACCATCGCTCTTCCTTTCCTCCCTCTGCTTTCTCTTCATCTTTCCTTTTTGGTTCCTATCCGAGATTGAAACTTGATGAAGTGAAAGAGAACAAAGAAAGAGAGACGAAAGAGCGAAGGGCGAAGGTCGAAGGAGAAGGAGATGTGAGAGGATCGGAGCCGTGACGAAGCATGACTCAGAAATGACCGAAGGCGATCTGAAGGAGTGAGGAGGAGGTGGAGTGGATGTGAGAGATAAAGAGAACATCAAAGGGAGGAGAAGGGAGTGATGGTGGAAGAGGCAGAGAGGAGGCGAAGACATTAGGTGTGAGGAGAGATGTTTTATTTTTCTTTTTGTGCCAAAAAATGAATGTTTAGGGGTAATTTTGTAAATATGAAAGATTCGATGGGTATATATGCAAAAAAATCCTTAATTTGCAAGGGATGAATTGTTGTCACCGGGTCAATAAATATACCTTATTGGTAAAAATGTGTCACTAAATATACCAATTGATAATTTAGTCATATTCTATTAATATAATAAGAATAAGAGTAATGAGGTTAACTAGTGTCATATATCAAATAAGGAAATTTTCTTGTATACAATGATGTGACCAAATCCAAATCAAATTATAGTAACGAGAGTTTCTTTTTTCTTCTTTATTTACTTGGTAGAGATTGAATCACATTATTGTCATATAAGAAAATTCACTCATATGGCAAGAATATTCATAACTCTCAAGATTAATATATCACAAATTCTAACATACATACTAGACACTCTTCATCATCTCCTTGTCCATGAATGATTTTCTACATGAGAGCTGTCAGTGGTATTTCTTCCATACAATTTATCCATCTATTTATCCATTAACTGATTAACTGTCCCCACTCTTCCCGAAAAGCTGCTGTGTACTCACCGTCCATGGTGCCTATTACAAGGGCAGATCCAAAGCCTAGCTAGGAGTGCAGTTGCACCCCTGAACATTTATGTAATTGCATATAATATCATATATTTTTTTACACCACCACCCCCCCAAAAAAAAAAACAACCCCCTCCCCCCAAGAAATGCACCCAAGGTCCAATTTATAGAAAAATATTAAAGAAATTAACAACAATTGGACTTAGCCAATTGAAAGTAAGAGCTCGTTTATATTTTCAACAATAAAGCATAGTATAAGTGCATTCACATACACTGTAGTTTTATAGTAATATACTTTTATGGGGAAATTTTTAAAACCAACCATTTTTAAAATTTAATGGGCAAAATCGACCTATACTAAAAAATATTAGCAAAACCGACCCTTTTCAAAAGAAAAGGGTCGGTTTTGCAGCGGAGTGGTTTTTACGAAGTGCACGGGACTAGCAGTCTCGTACATTTCGTTCAGAAACGAAGTGCACGGGACTGCTAGTCCCGTTCACTTGGTGTTCAGCAGCCCGTTCCCTCTCTGCTTAAAAGCCGGGACTAGCAGTCCCGACTTTTAAGCAGAGAGGGGCTGAACACCAAGTGCACGGGACTAGCAGTCCCGTGCACTTCGTTTCTGAACGAAATGCACGGGACTGCTAGTCCCGTGCACTTGCTGTGCACATTTTTGTGCACTTTTTGGCTGCATTTCAAGTAGTTCCTGTGCATACATCAACCCAAACTTCCTCTAACAAATCACATACTCATTTCACCACTTCATTTCATGTAGTCTCTGTTCATACATCCACACAAACTCCCACTAACAAATTACATACTGATTTCACCACATACTCATTTCAAATCAAACAAATCACATCACACCACAAACTCCCACTAACAAATCCAACATAATAACACCACAAACCCACTTAGAAATCAAACATATCATACGATATTATCGACTATAAATCCAAAAATCACATCCCTAAATAGTTTTGTAATGTATATAACCTGTAGTTTACATACATCCAAGAACTCTCCTCCTCCTCCTTGGTCTTCGTCGTCCTCCATACCACCCTTCAACGAGTTCGTGATCCGGTTGCGTTTATGGTAGTGACGGTCTAACTCCATCGTCGACACGTTGGGAAGGTCCAGCTTCATCGTCATTTCTGCGTCGTCCTCGACTTTGTTGCTGTTGTCGTGTATATACGAATGGCGTTACCTCCCGTCCATCATGACGATCTTTGTGAGTTCGGTGTAAGGCTTGGTGAAGCCTCTGCATTATAGCCTGGTATATTGATACATGTTCATGTGCTTCAGGATTTCTACCTGCGATAGATAGTTCAAAAACAAAATTTCATATTAAATTTGATATTACAGAATGTAAATTTGAGATTTAATTTTATCGTACCTGCTCGAGCCAATTCCAAGCCACGATTTGCAAGAGTTTGAACTTCATCTATAGCTGATACCTACAAATTTTTCAACACATAAAGTACCAATAAAAATGGACTTAAATCAAAATATGAAAATACTTACTAATTCTCTCTCATCTATACCCCGGGGCACATATCCTCTTTGCGACTCAACCGGTATTATGGTCAAATGAAGTATCCATCTTCGGGTTATTCCCCAATACCAAGTGTAGTAATCTGATTCCCGAGGAGTTGGTTCAATTTGGTTGACAATACAAAAATGCCTATCATTCCATCTGTGTATAAAAGCTTGATGCACGATCATCCAGTTTATTTGTTGGCCTCCTTTCTTTGCCTTCCTCTCTATCTTTTCAACAAATTGCGGAACATGTGTGCACAACCAAATTGTCCAAGCACGCGGTCCAGTACATACATTTCTACTATCTCCAAACATATAAGAGGAACTCTAGCTCTCCATACAACTTGGTATTCTATGCATATTGGGGGTAGCTAAGGTAGAAATTAGGTGTAGGGCTCCCATTCCATCTACAATAATTTAATGCAGTTGCATATCAGAATTGGGTTTTCAGTATGTAGAAGAAAAAGCGCATGTTTTTGGGGGAGAATTACCTGAAAAATCTTCATACGGTCAAGCTCATTCTGGTAGAAATCCAATTGTCTAGCCGGGGTCTCGTCATAACATTTTTCGATATTCCATCTACAAAAAAATGTTTGTCATACATTTAGTACCACAATGATAACTACAGTTATATTCGCTACATAAAAACTACATAAAAATACAATACATGCATCCCAGTGGAATTTGTCAATCTAATTGTAAATACGTGCATAGTCTCGGCTTCAAATGAAGTCTATCCCATGCCCATACTTGCAATAAGCTTAGACACCCTTTAAGCTCACTGTTTTGCATGAGTGCCACTTTTGACATCTCTCTATATAAATACGCCAAAACGGCACTACCCCACGATATTATACCACATGCGTCCAAGTCCTCGAGGAGTGGTAACCACCTAGCATATTGACAATATTCCAATTTATTAAAATAAGCTAATTCAATGAAATACATATTCATATTATAAATACACATACCTCGCATGCACTTTATCTTTACTTGAATCTGGAAATAATATAGTACCAATCATGTGCATAATGTATGCACGTGCATGTTGGTCAATCAAAATTTGTGGGGCATCAACAGGCAACGGTACTGAGAAGGTCTCTCTCAACCACTTCAACTTAATATTTCCTCGAGGCATTGACTCTGGAGCTACACCTAACAACTCCTCACATCTTCTTGGCCATACATCACTATCAGTGCCAGTAATGCACAGACCATCCATACGGAGACCGAGTATCATGGCTACATCTTGTAGAGTAATGGTAGCCTCGCCCATCCGGAAGTGAAAAGTATTGGTCTCAGGTCTCCATCTATCCATCAACGCAGTCAGTAGGGGCCAATCGAGCTTTATCCAACGAAGCTTTGAACAAGTCAAGAAGCCGGCCCGTCCCACAGCTGATATGATACGCTCATCCTCTAACCGCCAACGGCTATGACTGAGGCTATGATCAACCATAACGATACTCCCTCCTCTCTGTACAACAAATGATAGTATAAGAATGTAATATTATGTAAATGCAAATATTGCAATTATAAAGTAACTGAATTACCTCTGTACATGATATAATATGTGAACGATGCTGAGTCTGGTCATATAAGACCTCATCACTAACCGGCCTAGGATCCATGGTGTACAAACCTGCACATACATTTATACACATGTCAATAATCAATCATATAGTAATTTAGTTTCTTTATTAAAGTATATAAAAATAAAAAAAGTATATAAATTACCAATTAGTTGCTATCTATTGTGTCTAGATGGACAACGAGGTCGAGTATGTCCCGGTTGTTTGCAAAGACTACATTTTTTATGCTTGACCACTCCTTCTCGCCCTTGATCCATGGTTCCCCTAATTTGCACAGATCGTGGTCGACCTGCTTGTCTCCGGTACTAAGGTGGAATTATATGTGGTCCATTATATTCAGGCCAATACCGACTATCATCAGGTGGATGAAAGCTCTCACTGTATGTCTTTTGATAGTGAGCTGTTGAATACCTAGGCGAGCAATACCGATTTCTAGGAATTCTAGCACCTCCCGGCTGATTGGAAGAAGCCGCAAGTACATGTGCACAGGGTATTTTTTGGAGTTGTGGTATGTTACATGTGCAAGTGCAATCAACATCAAATAGTTTAACGGTGTAGATACCATCACAATCTTGTACCTGCCATTCGTTGTCGTTGAATACGGTAATTTGACATGATCTTGCTGCCTCAATTCTTCTATGCAAAATGGACTCATTTTTTGGTGTGTAACGTGTTGTCCAGTCTATGCTATCACCACGCCTTTTGTTGAAGTATGCGTTTAGTCTATAGAATGTTCTCGCAACCAAAGATTGTATTGGCATAGCTCGTGCTCCTTTAAGAACGCCGTTAAAGCTCTCAGAGCAATTAGTCGTCATCATGCAAAACCGCACACCCTCATCCTTACATAATGCCCACCGATGCTCGAATTGGGGCTTCAAGTTATTTTCAATCCAATTATGTGCATCTAATGACAAAGACTTGATTTTCTCCCTGCAATGTTCATACACTAATGTGTCGGTTGCACACCCGGCTTGCCACAAAAGATTTTGCAAATTAATCTCACCGTGTTTTTTCTTAAAATTATCTCTTATATGCCTTAAACAATATCGATGGTGATGTGGTGCACTAAAACCCTCATGTAACACCCTTATAATTCCTTTCATCCTATCCGAAATAAAAGTAATTATTCTTGGCGCACGGACACTTGGAATCCACTTGTATATAAGTTCAAATAACCACTTCCAACTAGCCGTATCCTCCACCTCCACGACTGCAAATGCTAGAGGAAATAACCCGCCATTTGCATCTACACCGGTCGCTACAAGAAGCACGCATTTGTACTTTCCAAATAAATGTGTACCATCAATGCTCAATAGCGGACGACAAAAAGTGAAGCCCTTAATAGCAGGACCAAATGCCCAAAACACGCGAGTGAACCTCTCCATACCCGGTGCAATCTCTTCGGATAATATTTCGTATTCAGTACCCGGATTATTTCGTTTGATAGCTTCAAGATACTGTGAAAGTATTTCATATGATTTTTCTCAATCTTCAAAAATTTTAGACAACGCTTTCCTCCTTGCATCATATGCCTTATATTTAGATATCTTAATCCCACACATGTCATATACCCTCTGAAATATCTGACCTGCATTCAGATCAAGTTCAGCTTTAACTTCAGGCATAATTAGCTTACATATATAAGAAGAAGATGCAGAATAATCATCGACATCCACCGACGGGTTGCAACATGTATGAAGTCCGCAATATCTACATATTACAAATTGCCCATTTGATGATTTTCTCACGGCGGCATTTAGCAACCAATGACATTTTTTAATTTCTCTCATCTTGCTCATTTGCGTTCTCTACTTCATTCTTATCGTTAAAGAAGCATTTCACATGTTTCCTAAGATCATGTAAAATTACCGTATTCAACGACAAAGAATGGACACTCGTTGCCCGCCACTTAAAATAAATTTTTTTGGATCTGCATCACTGCATGTACATGTTTCCTAAGATGTCGTGAAAACGTACGTGGAGGTTATCTTCACATGGAAAATAAAAATTTCTAAATCCAAAATTTCCCTACTGAATACCTGACTCCTTGAGAATCCAACGCGCAAACAAGCACAGCACGAAAAAGTTAAAGATATTCACAACACCAGAATGTTAAAGATATTGCATATTCTCTCCTTTTCAATCAGCTTGTTAACTAGGAAGACTAATTTCAAAATACTTACAAGACTTGAGATTATAAAATGTGAAGATTTGGGCGAAAGGTTTGTAAAACTAGCCCAAATGAAAAATGCAAATCAAAATTACGATCTATCACCACCGGTGATGGTGGTGATGGATCCGGCGACAAGGCTGAGCTGGTCCTCAAGATACCCATGAAGCAAAGCTCGAGCATCTACCTCCTCCTTCCTCGGTTCCTCCTCCTCCTCTTCCTCCATTTCGATGAGATCATCGCCGTTGTGATCAAATCGGATGCAGAGAAAAACGATGAAGATGAAAGGTAAAGAGAGGCAAATCAAAGGAACCAAGACAGGCGAGCAGCAGGCGAGGACGACCCACACCAGAGCCTTCAGGCTGCCGCTGTGTAGCCTCCACGGCAGCGGCAGCGGTAACTCGTCTTTCTTCTTCATCGGTGCTTCTCTTTTAGGCGTCAGCTTGATTTCTTTCTTCTCTTTAATCTTCTTTTTTGCTTGGACGCGGATCCTTTTCGCGTTGGTCGATGAACTCTTTGGATTTCTTTTTTGTTCGTTCTTTTACGCTTTCGGTGCGTAGTAGCCTCTGTTTCTTGATTAGTCATCAGCTGCTGATGAGGACGTTTTAATTAATGCCGTGTTTTAGTGCCGTGTTTTAGCCTTAGGACTAAAATAATGTGTTTATATGCGGAGATGATATTTCCTTGGTCCGACACGTTCGCTTTACTCTTCTACACGCAAGCCAGCAGGGGTGCCGACCACAATAACCACATTCGAAACATTTTAGGGCCCGTTTGGTTGGTTTCCTAAAAATCAAGAAAAGGAAATCGGTACAAGGAAATCAATAAAATAATATTTTTATCCATTTCCATCCCTAAAACTCACTCACAACATCTAATAAAATATTATTTTTATCTTCCAACTCATCTCATTTCATCTCCTTTCTTACCTTTAAAAATAAATCAAACACAAGAAATATGTCACATCATCCAACTCATCACAACTCATCTTATCTCATTTTTTAAAATTACACACACCATCCAATAATATTGTGACAACTCATCTCATCTCATTAAACCTTCACTTCCATCCATTTCCTCAAAAAAAAAACAAGAAATTGATTTCCTTAAGTATGTCTCACATCATCCAATAATATACCTCCAACTCATCTCATCTCATCTATTTTCTTATTTTTAAAAACGAACCAAACACAAACAACCTCAAAACATCATCCAATAATATACCTCCAATTCATTTCCTTATTTTTTTAACCAACCAAACAACCTCAAAATAATTTTTTTTTAAAATCACTCACATCATCCAATAATAAGGTGACAACTCATCTCATCTCATCTCCTATTCTATAATTTCCTTCTTTTTTAAACCAACCAAACAACCTCAAAACAATTATTATAGGAAATAGGTTTCCTATTCTTTGATTTCCCAAAAAAACTTGCGAAACGAACAGCCCCTTAAACACATTTACGACGGTCATATGGAAGCATTTATTGAGCTAATATGCTGATGACTTAATAATTCAATTGGGCAAGCTCACCTCTCCAGTGAAAAAAAAATGTTAGATAAATTAATTTTGGACACAAAATCACGAGATCGAATATCACCCATTAATGTTAATGTGAAGAGTAATGATGACCAGACTATTCATACACTACAATAGAGAAAATATAGGGTCTCTCTTCAACTTTTATCCAATTGATGACTCCACAAAGGATTCCATATTTTTCTTTCTTAACAGTGAGAGAAATAGACCGTAAGGTCTGTAGTACTCTTGTATGACGAGACACAACTTTGTAGGGGGTTTTTTTAGGCTCATGAATTTCAGCAAGTATGATAACTATAAGGACACCACATAATTGCGTATTGTAATTAATACAAAAGAGTGTGTGGAGCTATAGTCTAGTTATCATTATTAATCTAGTGAGTCATAATTAGTGCATCAGTGGTGCACTAGAATATTGTTACTCTTGAATTAGTATAATTCAAAGAAACTCCGGGATCGTGTTTACGAATAGGCTATTTTTCACTAGTAAAAATCTGGGCATTACGACGGGAAAATCCGTCACCAATGCCCCAAAATGCGTCACCAATACACATTGGTGACGTGTATTGGTGACGGAAAGGGATCCGTCGCCAATTAATCTATTGCCAATACGTATTAGCAACGGATGTTTATTGGCGACAGAATACTTTGGTGACGGGTCATTCCGTCGCCAATACTCATTGGCGACGGCGCAATCCGTCGCCAATGTTTTAAACATTGGTGACAGATTGCCCTGTCACCAATAGTATTGGCTAGGGGAAGCTCGTCGCTAATGTTTCACTCCTAATTGTCACACACACATCTTAAAAATCACTTTTAATTAATTCCTACAACACCTTCCTCGTGGGATTCGACATTTTTCTATACTTATAAGTTTTGGTTCCTCGTGGGATTCCTAAAAAGATTTTTTTGGTCAATCCTAATAAAAATCTATCCTCCAATTAAGTAACTACTAAGATGATAATAAATTCAAACAAGAGCTCTCTTTTTCACATTTGTTTGACTGTTAACTTTAATTAAAAAATAAAAAGATTTTATTTTTGCATCCTTTTGTAGTTACTTTTAATTCCTAGGGTTGCATTTCATATAGTTAGTAGAAATTCACCCAAGTGATTTGAGCATTTTGATTTGGCACACGCTTGAAAATACTCTTAAGGGCAAAAACCCCCTAATCAAGATAAGGTAAGGGATTTCAGCACTCTTTCCTTAACCCACAAAATACTAATTCCTCAGTACACAAACCCAAGCTATTTAAAGCTCATTAAATGCTGGCCCCTAAGAACTCAAGTCCATTAAGGAATAAGAAATCCTTAAGTAAACCGGTTTAAGTTTAATTAGAGTCGTTAGTGTCTAAGGCAAAGTTTACGGATTGCGTAAAATGCTCCGCAAGAAACGAGGTACTTAATTAATTTTTAATCTCCCTCTAGTACTATCCTTACCTAGCTAATTGACTGAGTAAACTTCAATATTTTCACTAAAGGAGTTTTTGGTTAGGAGCTGGTCTAGTTGAGTATAGACTTATTGACACAAGTGATTGCTCTTGATTTGTTTTACTTAGGTTTTTCTTTTATTTTTTTTCATTCTTCTCATTTTCATTTGGAATTTTTAGTTTTTCTCTTTTAAAAAAACTAACTAACTTTTTTTCTTAGAATTTAAAAAAAAATATAAAAGAATTTATTTTGGTGTATGCAGGTTTAGATTAGCGATAATACTTATCGTTTATATTGTGCTGAACCAATTTCTGAGACTAAACCAATGGAAAATCCTCATCTACCAAATCTTCAAGACATATATTATCTCAAAGAAGAGAATGATTCAAACTTAAGTTTTAAGGAGATTTTTGGTGATGAAACAAAGGCAATGGAAGAAATTGAATTAGAACTAGTTTTCACGGAGGCGGATGCAAATTTCTCTGATCTTAGATTTGAAGAACTTTTTGCTGATGAACTTAGGTTTTTAGAATACATGAACTTAGGTTTCTAGAATACATACAACAACTGAATTTTCATACCTCAATCATGAATCATGGGTTTGGGAAATTTTTAAAGAAATATATAGTTGTGTTAGGATGAACTTTCACTAATATGTAATCTAAGTTCAAATCTAAGGCTTTCAAAATGCATAAAATCATTGATACCTACCGTCAATTGCTGTAGAATTTATTGGAACCTTCGTAATACACATAATTTAAGCACCTTTTTGAGTTCATCATGTTAAACTTATTAAAAATTCGAGGTAGAATTTTCAGCAATAATGTAGCATTTGATGTTGAATACGAGCTTTTCATGTTCAATATGTTATTCTACATTTTCACTTTTTGTCTCATAATAATACAAATTTCTTATTCTTTTTGAAAAAATCAAAAAAGAAGAAAAAAAGAAGAAAAAACACAAAGAAAAAAAAAGAAGAAAAAAATGTGATAAAAAAGGAAAGAAGAAGAAGAAGAAGAAAATTTTAACGTCATCCTTCTCATACAAAAGGTAATTACAGATTATTATCATTTCATCATTGTTTTAGATCGATTGAACAAATGTAAGTACTTTATTTCTTATCTGGTTTACTTTGGGTATTATAGAGTTTGCATTGAGGACAATACGAAAATTTAGATGTGAGCGTAGGGACTAGTCTTTTTTTCCGTTTTACCTTAATTTTTTCTTTCTTTTTGCTATGTCATTTTTTTTCCTTTTGCTATGTCATTTTTTCTTCCTTAAAAAAAATATAAAAATGTTCTAACTTGCTAAATTGATAGAGTTAATTAATAATTGATCTATTCAATAAATGTTAAAATTTCTAATCCTTCTTAAGAAATGATTTTCAAAATAGTATGCCCTACTAAGGTCTTGACTTAGACTTTTAATTAAAGGAATGAAATTTTTACATGCTTAACTTAGAGCAGAAAATAATTTTGCAAGATGCCTTTATCTAAATATTATATATATATATATATATATATATATATATATATATATATATATCACAGTGAATTATATCTGTATTTGGATGAATTTATTAAGGATTGATGAGCGGGCCGTTTTCTTCCTTGCCTTTATGTTTGGTTCTTTGAACATGGTAGATGAATCTACACAAATAGAAGTTCATAAGAGGATGTGGTTGGGTTTCCCCATTGTACCTCTGACGATTAAGTTAGATGATGAACTTGAGTGGGGTGAATAAGAACTAAGAGTTCTTGTGTGCAGTGTGATTACTTTTGGATTAGATTTGGAAATCAAGATCTTGATTAAAATCCAAAATTCCAGCCCTCTATAAGGTAGAATAGTGCCTATATATATACCTAGGATGTAAGGGTAATTAGTCACTTCGGCCGAGCACAGGATAACGGTGGTGAAGTGTGGGCTAGCAGCTACGTCAGTACCTACTTTACAGGTGTCGGCTGGTGAATGGGGGATGGATCACTTCGACATTAAATATGAAGTGACTGGCGGCGTGGCGGTGCCCATGTGGTCCGATGAGTCATGATGACATCTACTAAGTATTAAATGTGACGTTGACATATTATCAGCGAGGATAAACTCGAGGCAAAAGACGTCCTTTGCCTTCGGCGAGAAGTAATACCTTTCGAGTTGTCTTCGTAATGCGTCTGGAAAATGATCGAGTGGACTCGTGGCGAGTCATCTTCGACAAGAGGGAGGCGACAAGTTCTGCCTTTTGAGTCGACATGAAGGAATGTCGAGTTGTCGAGTTGGCAGAATGGTCGTCCCCACTGGTCTCTGGCCGCCAAGTTGATTGGGGCATAACATGTAGCATACTTGTCCGTTGCTTGGTGTTTGCGTCGAAAGTTGGTTTATTCATAGAACTCATTACAACTTCAATCGTTTACAACAAATTCAAAAGAGTTAGTGTTTTTATAAGTCTTTTCTTACACGAAAAAAAATTAAAAAATACAACTCTCTTCAAACACACGTAGATAACGTTCATCACCCGCTGCTTGCGTGAGATCTTTGCTTGTGTCGGGAACGCGTTAGTCCGTGGACCACCGCGGATCAGATCCGGTTGCCAGAACAAAAGTTCAATGCTCCTACTTCACAAAGGAAGTATTTGTGGAAGTAAATAATCTCGACCAAGCGAGATTACTACTCTTCTAGAGATAAAAAACTAAGTTTGCTCCGGAGGAAAGAGGAATGAGTCTCAGATCTCTCGAACTCTCGCTCTTTATGCTGAATAACTTCGTCAAGATCTACTAGCCTCTTTGAAATTCGTGGATTACTCTATAAACCGACAACACCTCGCCTCTATTTTAGATCCCCTGTAGGCTTGTATTTATAAGCTTCAGATGCAGCATTTTCGGATAAGAATTAATGATTCGATCTTATCCTCAGTTAATAACCGCTTAACCACGTTTAGGGATAGCTTCAAAATAGTTGGGAAGGCTCTAGAATGAAAAAATATTGAGAAAACTATCAAAAAATGCGTTTTGGGCGTTTCTGGGTGCGAGCCACCCTATGGTGTGCTCGGAACTGTGCGAGCCACCCTATGGTGTGCTTGGAACTACGTGAGCCACCCTATGTTGGCTCGGCCTTGGACGAGCCACCTAGCCTTGGCCGAGTCGTTTTGATGTGACTCAGCCGCCAGGGGCTTTACTGTTTTTTCGGGTTGGACTTGTTTTATTGTTACGCGTATTTTGTCGTTTCGCTAACTTGTATGCTTCACCAATTCGCTTTATGCATTTCATTAACTTGGAGGCGGCTGACGAGCGGACGGGCCATTTAGATGTGGCTGATGAGCACATGGGCCACTTGGAGGTGGCTGAAGAGCACGCGGGCTACTTAGAGGTGGTCGGTGAGCACGCGGGCCACTTGGAAATGGCTGGTGAGCGCCCGGGCCACTTGGAGGTGGCTGGTGAGTGCGTGGGCCATTTAGAGGTAGCCGGTGAGCACACGAGCCACTTAGAGATGGCCGGTGAGTACGCGGGCCACTTGGAACTGGCTGATGAGCGTGAGCCACTTGGAGCTGGCCGGTGGGCACACGGGCTACTTGGAGGTGGCCAGTGAGCACGCGAACGACTTAGAGCTAGCTAGTGAGCGCGCGGGTCACTTGGAGGTGGTCAATGAGCGCGTGGGCTATTTGGAGGTGGCTAGTGAGCACGCAGGCCACTTTGAGGTGGCCAATGAGCGCACTGGCCACTTGGAGCTGGCTTATGAGCGCGTGGGTTGTTGCCCTTTTTGTTTTGATGGTTTTTAACAAACAATTTACTACTAATGTTGTTTGTCTAGTATTTATGTTTTTGTATTTATTGTAGAAAAACAACATGTTGGAGGATGGATGGAATCGAGCATTCACGATCATATCCAATGGAGGTTGGCAGAATAGTGGAGTGAAGCAATGTAATTCAAGTTTAAGATCCAAGTTTAAGCTTCATCCGCAAAGTTTACCAAGTTGAGCTACAATGAAGATCTATTAAGCTTTGGTATATAGTTTATAGTATTTGTTGTATAGGTTTATACTTGTGTGTTAATATTTCAAGCTCATATTAATCACACACACATATTTGTTGATTTTATCAAAATATAGGTGTTTTTGTGAAAACATTGTTTTATTAGTTTATAAACTTTAATATCAGTTTATACATATTTTATTAAGTCTATAAAATCATTTTATAAAGTTTTAAATATTGTTTAAATCATTTTGACAAAAACAAGTGTTATTCATTTTTATGTTTTGGACATATTTGCAAAATGATGATATTTTACAAATGGGAGGTGATTATTGAAAAATAATTTTTGTAACATGTGTATTATCATGTCTACAATTATTTTCCAAAGCTTCATATTTTTTAGAAATTGTTTACTATTTTTAAAAGTAGTTTAAAAATCAGTTTTACTATTTCAATCAGGCTGATAATGTCTTATCAGTTGATTAATGAATGTGTTCGGTCGACTGAAGAAATCACCTGAAATAATAAAAAGTTTTTGTTTTGTTTCGGCTGACTAACCAGTCGACTGATGAGGTCATTGGTCGCCTGACAAGTTCATCAGTCGACTGATGATGTGTTGCTGGCCTATAACGGTCGGCTCATTAGTCGACTGATGAACAGTATCGACTGACGGCATCATAATGGCTAGTTTTCTAGAATTTTTAGTTTTTTTATTTTATCTTTTTGTGATGTTTTCTCTTGATTTTTGGGGTTATTTCATGAGCTAATATATACCCCATGCCCTCATACTTCTGAGGTTAATTAAGAAAATTTTTAAATAAGTTTAAAGGGTGTTTAAGTTTGTTTTAGTGTTTGTTTAAGAGTTTAGTTTATGAAGAGAATTTCACAAGAAGAATAGGAGATCACCATTTGAGTTTGAGCTTCCACTCTTCTCTCTCTCCCTCTTGTTATCTATAGAGAAGTTTCCCTAAACTCAATCTAGCTTTATATTTATATTGTTTGATTATCATTTTATTTAAGCTAGTGTTTATATTAAGTTTAGTTAATTTTATTTTTACTCTTTGCTTACACACACAACCGTTGAGCTTCTAGTATTTTCATATATAGTATAATTTGGGTTGTGCGGAGTGTATCATTGAGTTGTGCTTAATTGAGTTCTCGCCTTGTTTAGAGAACAATCAATTGTTGTGAGAGTTAATTTGTGAGGTCACATTGTATTGCACAAATACACTAAGAGGAGTGTAGAGGTGAGAGACGTGGTCGGTCCCAAGAGGAGTGGGGTCGGTAGTAATGCCTAGAGAGTAGGTCATAATTCCGAGCACTTGAGGGAGACACGTGAGAGGCCAACACTTGAGGTGGTATTTATGTAGTTATAAGTGTAAGTTGTAAACATTTGTCGGAGAGCATAGAAAACCGATTGTGAGGTGTAAATGTTTTTAGGTGAACGTTAAAAACCCGGTGTGATAGTGGATTTCTCCCCGGGAGTGGGGAACAGAGACGTAGGACGGAAGGTCCAAACTCTGTGATCATATCGTGTGTTTAAGTTTTGCCTTAGCGTATTATTTGTGCACATTGCTTATCTCTTTCTATTCGCGATTGTCTATTGCTCATTGTTTATATTGCCTACTATCACATTTGCATCTTGTGTTTATTTCACCCTTAGTTTATTTATCCTTGCATATATTTTGTAGAATATCATTCTTACTAGGATATATTTATTAATAAGTTTTAATTGGCATTAAATCAGATTAGATTAGTATAAACCCTATTCAACCCCTCTAGGATTCTTTCCTAGCGGCATTAGGATGCTTTCATGGGCCACTTGGAGGTGGCTGATGAGCACGCATTCCCTTGCTTTGTTGTTTCGGTGGCTTATTGCTACGTCATCAACGGGGTTTGTCACTCGATGGCTCGTCATCTCGAGCTGTGTTCGGGGACCTATAGGTAATTTTTGATGCCTACACTTGGTAATAAGCTTGTACTTTTAGCGAATGGGAACACCATAACAGTTGGCCCCTTTCTCTTAGAGTCGGCTTGAGCCTGGTCTGAGTAAAATCAAATTAGATTTGGACGGACGAGGAAGCGTACTGAATGAGAAACTAAAAAAATCTCCTCAGATTTGATGTGGTTGACATCACTATACATTCCTTTTTACTACCACAACTCTGCTTTCTTAGCAGATTACGGGCTGTTCGAGGTGAGTGGGCTACACCTCGATCTCAGAGAGGGCTCTTTGGGTTTTGAGAATTAATCCTGACCGTTGGATGAAGTTTGATCTAGCTAATCAAATTTTGACAGTTTTAAGGTGAGCTACCTATATATAGAAGTGGGGCCACAAGGGTGGCAGTTGCTATCTCTTCAAATTTCGTTTAGAGGATTGTTGATCTTCTTTGTTCATTTCTTCCGGCGATCAACTCTTCAATCTCCAATTGCTTCTGAACCTATGCATTGTCGAGCTCTATTGGCGGATATTCACTCTAAGGTGACTTTGCCACAGAAAAAGACGAGGTACCAGAGGTTTGATATCTCGAAAGCATATGATTTGCTGGCTCCGACGAGGTTAGAGTCCATATTCTATCATGGGCCAGAATGAGGTCAACTCTACATGAGGCATCTGGAGTTTGGCTTGCGGTTGCCTCTGCATCCTTTCCTCAAGAAGGTGTTCATGGCGCTTGGGGTATTGCAGGCGCAGATGAAGCCGAACGCCATTGCTATCTTGGTGGTGTTCATCGTAATCTACCGTTGGCTAGGGATAAGGCCTTCCCTGAGGGTCTTGAGCCGATTGGTGGTGGTGAAGGTAAACCAAAATAAGCCCCACTTCTACTTCCAAACGATGGGTAAGTTTAGGCTCCTCACCAGCCTTCCTGACTCGCACAAGGATTGGAAGGAAAAGTTCATCTGGGTCATGGGGGATGACCTAGAGTTGGGCTACTCCGACTCGCCCAAAATAAGGAGGGAGGTGCTCATGTGAGGCGAGCTGTCTCCTGACGAGAGGGAAGCGCTTGACTTGATCAAGTCGTACATTAGCTCTCGTCGATGGGACTATCTGCTAGACAAGTCAGTTTTGTGAGTTGTCGGCGTGTCGGTCGAGCCTGCTACCATCCAAGATATAGAGAGGGCTTTGACCCTTATCATAGGGGGAGTAGAAGAGGCGCCGACACCTATTGTTCCTTTGGCTGCTCCCAAGGAGGAGTCGCCTATCAGGCCTGTGAAGTGTCTTCGTCAGGACATTCCTCCCATGGAGGTTGAGGCAGCCGAGGATGAGGAGCCTGCTTTCACCCTCATCCGTAGATAGAGGAGGCGGCCGAGAGTAGATGATGAGTAACAAGAGGCACATGTGGTGGCCAAGATGATGGAGATAGAGGTCATCCATCTATATGAGTCTTCTCCTGGCGGGTCTACCAAGGCTCCTCAAGGAGGAGGAGCCGAAGCCATAACCTATGATAGTGAAGCGGGGCCATCCGCTGGTCATGAGGAGTCGTCCTGCTACGGAAAAGAGCTTGCTGATGAGTCTGAGCCTTCCTCAGGGCTGAAGTATCCTTTCCTCCATCGCATTGATGAGCTCAATGATGAGGAGTGGCAGAAGATGTATGAGTACCTCATTAGGACTTCTGGGGGAGGTCGACGTTATGTGCAGGAACCCGAGCCTGAGCACTGCTTTGAGGCCACTTGCCATCTGGATGCCAGGGGGACAATTCTCGGCTCTAGCGTATCTCAGATGAAGGTCGTTGAACAATTCTATCTTTCTCTGGATGGCGAGTACCTGAGGGGGGTACCTAATACCGCTCTCCATGTAAGCCTTCGGAGCTATCTGGTGTGATGCGCTCTGATAGAGCAGGAAATGTTTGGTCGGATGGAGCACATCCGGACTGTCTATCTCAAGCTCTTGGGGTAGGTTGATTCCCTGAGGGCTATCAAAGGGGTCAACTTGAGATGGGCTACTAAGGCTCGGGCTCTAGAAGATACTGAGGTCGAGAAGCTTACGTAGGAGCTGGGGAAGATCCGAAGGAAGGCCGAGGAACTAGGTTAGGCTCTCCAGGAGAGGGACCGCGCTAGGGTGCAGGTCGAAGTGGAGAAGTTGGTGGCAATGCATGCGTAATGTCAATTGACCGAGAATCAGGCAGAGCTCAGCAAGCTTCAAGGGGAAGTCGCCCATCTGAAGTTCAAAGCTTACCGCTAGGAGGTTGTCGTGAAGTATCTCTAGAGCTTAACTAGAAAACCTGAAGTGGCAATAGCCTACAAGGCCGGGTACGACTACCTATTGGCGTAACTCCCTGTCGGGATGAGGAACCCACCCGATCGCTTTCACTACCCTCCACTCATGGCTAATTATTTGGACGAGTTGATTGTCGGTGCGTAAAAATTGACTTTCCATTTGAGAGATCGTTTGTATTTATAAGAGTGGCTTATTACAAACTAATGATTAATATTTACAACAGAGGAGAAGAGAATGACCCTTCTTGTTTAACGTGGGTTCTTCGGCAGCGGTAGGTCGCCTCCCCTGGTGCTCGTGCCGAGTTTGCTTCCCTTGGATGATCTAATCGAAGTTATGGTTGGAGTTCGAATGCTCGAGCTTGATGAGTATTAAGGATGAATGCACTAAGAAGGCTACAATGCAAGAATTTATAGAGCCAATGAGCCAAGAGTCTCCAAATCTGAGAGTTCAGATTGAGACTTTAAAAATGCTAAGGGGGCTATCCCAAAGAAGGTCCAGCCAGCCACTTAAAAGGTCAAGTTCTAAAGAAGGCCAAGACCCAGCCAGCCACTCAAAAGGTCCAAGTCCTCAAGAAGACCCAAGACCCTTTCTCATGTAGCCAAGTGTGGCTATTTATAGAAAATGAGAGCCATGTCCAATCCCTTGATTTGTTGGATACGGCCACGCTTGGATAAGGAGCACCATGCTCTCCCCCCTTAATTTGTAGGATGTGACCTTTGATAGGATAAGGAGTACCATACTCTCTCCCTTGTAATATGGGATGTGACCACTGATGTGACCGTCCCCATACCTCAAGTGATTGGTTGACAAGATTGACCAGCTTTCAGGCAAGCTGGTGACCCATGCGGGCGAGCTGGCGACCCAATAGGTGGGCTGGCGACCCATGTGGGTAAGATGGTGACCCTGCAGGTGGGCTGGCGACTTTGCAAGAAAACCAAGGGTCTACAGGCGAGCTTGGCCTGATTAGGCGACCTTAGCCTTCAGGCAAGTTTCAAGCTGTTAGGCGAGCTCTGTAGGCGAGGCTGTGCAGGTGAACTTACCTTTGGACGAGCCTGGATCATGCAGGTAAGCTTCAAGCTGTCAGGTGAGCTCTGCAGGCAAGGCTGTGTAGGTGACTTTGCCTTATGCAGGCGAGCTCCAGAACATGCCACAAAGAACATGTCATAACTTTCAAACCGTAAGTCGGAATTTGATGAATTATATATAAAAATCGCCTATCTGGACAAGACGGAGCTGACCAAACCAACCCGAAGGGTTTACTTTACCTCCGTTCATTTCACCAAATTTTTTCGGTTTGAGAGATATCAGTGTTTTCCTATTTTTTTGCTATTTCGGACGAGGTTTTAGCAGTCTTATTCTGAACTTCTTTGATAAGGATTAAAGGCAATTTTATTACCTACAGAACCCCCTCCAAAGTTTTCAAATCTGAATCAGGCCGCATGAGCTCTGTAAACTTTGGATATGAAGACCTGTAAAGTGATCACTACTCAGACGGAGTGAGGAACCTTCCAACGAGTTCGATGAAATTGACCTCTTCACTCGCAACTGATAATCGCCATCTAGGATTTTGAGCAAACCTTAGCTATCAACGGATTTGATTTGTCTTTACCAACTACCATTTGAGTTGATGTAGCCATGCTCTTGCCCTTAGCATGGTAAGTTGTCGAGGAGTTTAGCTTAGGCTCAATGCTAAGATTTCTCCTCTATCCTTAGCCATTTGAGGCGTTTGGATTAAGAGCATAGGGAGCAGTTTAACCTCGTATACCTGTTAGAGGGAAGGAGCAGTTTAGCCTCGTGCACCAGTTGGAGGATAGAAAGTAGTTTCACCTCGTGTACCGGTTGGAAGAAAGGGAACAGTTTAGTCTTATGTACTGGTTGGAGGAAAGGAGTAGCAGTTTATACTCGTATACTTGTCGGAGTAAAGGGACAGTTTCACCTCATGCACCGGTTAGAGGAAAGGAGCAGTTTCACCTCGTGTACCGGTTGGAGGAAAGGGAGCAATTTAGCCTCGTGTACCAGTTGGAGGTTGTCGGGTTATCCTTTGTATACCAGTTGGAGGTAAGGAAAATAGTTTATACTCGTATACCCGTTGGAGTAAGCTGAGTTATCCTTAAGAATATTATGGGTAATATATTCCTGTCAAAGGTAGAGAACAGTTTATACTCGTATGTCCGTTGGAGTCTGTCGGGTTATCCTTAAGAATATTATGTGTAATATCCTCCAGGAACTTCCCGTCAAAGGTAGGAAATAATTTATACCTGTATACCTGTTGGAGTCTGCCGGGTTATCCTTAAGAATATTATGGGTAATATCCTCTAGGAACTTCCCGACAAAGGTAGAAAACAGTTTATACTCGTATAGCCGTTGGAGTCTTGAGGAGAATCTTATCTTCTCTTGGGGCAAAGATGAACCCTAATTTGTCTTCTCTTGGGGCAAAAACGAACCCAAATTTGTCTTCTCTTGGGGCAAAGACGAACCCGAAATAGTGGCACATCGCATGGTAGACCACTATTTGGATAAAAGCACATCGTTTGGTAGGCTATATCAATAAACAACGCCCTTTGAAGGAAGGACGGTGCTGGGGGAATCAAATCATTCAGGGACGTATGAGTATGACGATTGACTATTTTAGGAGCCATCGCATGGTAGGCTGCTACCCATTAATTTTTCTAAGAATATTAGAACGCTCGGAATGGATCAGGTTATTCAGGGACGTATGAGTGTGATGACTGATTGAACAACATCATTTGCAGGAATGACGATGTCGTCTATCAGAGGTAACCGTTAATGTGATAGGAATTGCCGCCATTAGAGCGACTTTGTAGACCTACCGCTCCATTGAAGAGAGTTGGTAAGTAGATTTTGGTCAGAGGTGTGAAGTTAACATGACAGGGATTATCGCGATCGCAGTGACTTTGAGGACTTACCATCCTATTGAAAAGGATTGGTAAGTTGATTTCTTCAGAGGTAATTGTTAACTTGAAAGTGGGAGTGGTCCAGTCGTCCTATTAGAGAGGATCGACGGCAGAAATTTAGAGAAGACTATCAGAGATAATAGTTAACTTGATAGTTTTACAAGATCCATCATCCAGTTGAATGAGACTGATGGAGAAATGACTATAAGAGGTGGTAGTTAACTTGATTGTTGTGGGGACCCGCCATCTTATTGGAAAGGATTGGCGAGAGAATTTGGTTTTGGTCCTAACTGTAGGAAGTTTGACCAAGTAGGAGATTTGAGATGACCCTAACTGTTTAAAGTTTTAGTCGTTCATCTTGAAAGTGGACCTCTCGTTCTTGGAAAGAATCGAAAATAGATTTGAGCTCCAGTCCTAATTGTAGGAAGGTTTGATCGAATGGGAGGTGGAAGGAGCATTTTAACCTCATGCTCCATTGGGAGAGTCTTAATAATTTTGAACATGATTTAAACAGCCACAGCGGGAGGTTGGCAAGCCGTTTATTAACTCAGGAATGAGTATAACAACATTGATTAGAATAGTGACACATCTCATGGTAGAACAAAATTTTACTATCAGAGGTGATGATAGTTCATGTGGGCCTATTGTCCTAATGAAAAGGATCAACGGGGGAATTTGGAGGAGATTTAGGGTAGTATATGGTTTCACAGAGAAACCGAGACCACCCCCACTCTGGCGAGAATCTAGGTTGAAGGGTAAAGACACCTTAGTTGATCTCGCAGGAGTTGAAGGATGAAATCCTCTGCTGACACATTGTCCACTCGAGTAGACCGTCTCTACTACAAATGGGTATGAATTTGCTGTTGGATGCAGGTCTTCTGGTGATTCACGTATTTAAGCGTCACCGACCATCTTCGGCTAGAAGTAGCCAAGTCTTCGCAGTCGGCCCTATAGTTTGGGTTCGGGTTGGCAAACTCGGCTGATTCTATCGTGGCTTCTTATGCTTTGAAGCATTGCCCCTCTGTTGTGAAGAGGGTTTGGATGAGGAGATGGTTTCCACCACCAAGGTATCATGATCGTCACCTCCTCAAAATTCATATGGCCCTTCAGCATCCATGCGCTTAAGCATGCTCTCGACTTGTTCTCCTTGGCAGATTAAGTCTTTCCACGAGTGAGCTATGACAACACCCATATTGGACAGAATGTTGATGGAGAGATTGTTCCGGCACATCTTAATGAGAGTGGCCTCAAAAACATAATCATGTGTATGCAGCAATCGATTCCTGAATCTCTTGACAAAGTGGCTCTCAGACTCTGTCTTCTTCTGCTTTGCAGCTAGCAGGGTGGCTATCGATACTTCTTTGTCATCATCGAACTGGCCATGAAAAGCCTTTTCATGTCCTTCCAGCAAGAGATGGATTTAGGCTCCAATCTGCGGAATCATTCAAAAGTGACCTCCTTGAGGGTGCCAATGAACAGTCGAGTCATACTGGGATCATGTTAAACCCTAGAGGGGGGGTGATTAGGGTCTTATGCTAATCTAATCCGATTTTATGCCAATTAAAACTTATTAATAAATATATTCTTCTAAGATGATATACAATTACTTATGAGAAAGAATATGCAATATACACAAGCTGATATATCCTAGCAAAGAGATATACTATATGATATATGCAAGGATATGTAAACACAAGGGTAACATAAACAAATATAAACAATGTAGTGGACAAACTAGATAATGAGACAATGGCGATATGAGCAATGAGCACAAATATAAATGAACGCCAAAGCACACTCAAACACAATCAAATGATCACGGAATTCGGACCTTCCGTCCTACGTCTCCGCTCCCCACTCCCGGGGAGAAATCCACTATCACAATCGGGTTTTCTACGCTTACCCAAATAACGTTTACACCTCACACTCAGTTTTCTAGCTAACCGAAAACTTTACAATTAACACACTTGCAATCCCACTCTACACCCTCTCAAGTGTTGGAACTAGACGTGTCTCCCTCAAGTGCTCGGATACAACCTCTCCCTAGGTTCGTCAACCGACACCACTCCTCTTAGGACGATCCCCGACTCTCGCCACACACTTCTCTCGGTGTACATGTGTATTATAAAGTGAATCTCATAATAAGCACAATTACAATAAATGATCATTCTCTAATATGGATGAGAATACAATGAAAGCTCACACTCAATTGTTACAACTCTCACCAACCCAAATATACTATGTATGAAAATACGATAAGCTCATGTGGGTGTGTGTAACAATGAGAATAAATAAAACTTAACTCAAGAAGAACTAGCAATAAGATTGATATGAAATACAATAGTAAAAATGCTAGGAAATAGAGTTAAGGAAACTTCTCTATAAACACAAGGAGAGGATGATGAAATATTGAAGATGAACTCTTCAACAACTGATGTAAGCTCCTCTTTGTAAAACCCCAAACTTAAAACAAACTAACCAAGCTTAAACCCTTATTAAACTTTTGTTTTAAAAACTTCTTAGTTCCATGAGAACTGAGATCAATGGGGTATTTATAGCCTCCTAAAACCTCAGCCAAAGAAATGACTAAAAAACCAACAGAATCGAAAATCAGATTCTGTACAAAATGACCATTGGAGTAAACGGCGGTCGATCATGAAATTCTCGCGGTCGACCGCGAGCCACTTTCGAGCCTGAGAAATTTCCAGAAAGTTAGACGGTCGACCGTGGCAATCGATCGTAGGAATTTTCGAGTTGATGGTCGACTGTGGTGGTCGATCGCAAAAGTTACTGATGGCTCCGTAGGGAAAATCAAAGGCACGGTCGACCGTGGCGGTCGACCGTCAACTGACATATGAGAAAACAGGTTTGAAAGTTGATTTTATGATTTTAAAAACCTGTTTAAAAATATCAAATAAATTTCAAAAAATATAAAACTTTGAAAAATGATTGTAGACATGATAATACACATGTTACAAAAACTGGTTTTTAGAAAGGATCTCCCAAATGAGAAATATTATTATTTTGTAAAATAGTCCAAAACATAAAAATGTAACCATATGAGTTTTGATATTTTAGCTTAACCATGTTTTGAAACATTACAAAATAATTTTATAGACTTAAAGAAAGATGTAAACTATTGTTATGAAGTCTATAAACCAAGAAAATAATATTTTCACAAAATTGCATATTTTGCAAATATTTCAAAAGTAAATATGATTTCATTGAACTAAATAAAATTGATATTGATAAAATCATATATATGCATGTAAGTATGAACCAAAAATATATTTTCTAATTATATTCAATTGTTTCATATTAAAACTTGAAAACTATCAAACCAAAACATATATGTATATATATAACTATATATATACAAAACCAAAACGTGTATGTGTGTATAAGATTGAGCTTAAAGTACTAACACACATAATATAAAACCTAAACTAAATATAACAAAGCTTGTGATCTTCAATGAAGCTCTTCTTGGTAAACATTGAGGAAGAAGCTTGAACTTGGATCTTGACTTGAATGCATAGGCTTCACTTCACTATTCCACCAACCTCCATTGAAAAATGATCGTTGAGGCTCTATTTCATCCATCCTCCAACAATTAATTGCCTAGAATAAATATAAAACACAAACACTAGATAAATAATATTAGATGTAAATTATTTATAAATTATCATCAAAATAAGAAGGCCAACAGATCATTCCCCACTATGTGTCCGGTTTGCGCCTGGAAGTAGTAGATGTGCTGGGTAGGAGAACCCTTGCTATAGAACTATAGGAGGTCCAGTGGCTGAAACTTTACCGGGTAGGAGATTGTATCCTATTCGATTGGATACGATCTGACAATCCCCAGCTTGTTCATGTGCTTCTGGAGCTTCTAGGTGTCGAGTTGATTTTAGAACTCGTCGAGCCTTTTGTCCCTCGGATTATAATCCGAAGATGACGCTCCTCTAGATGACTCAGATGAGGAGTGAGAAGGATTAGGCACCTGCTCTTTGTGCTTCGAGGATTTACATGAAGCTCATGAAGTCCTCTCTTTTTCCCTCTTCTTCTCACTTAGAAGGTGCTCCAACATCTCCTTCTGGGAATCGATGGTTGCTTGTTGCTCATCGAGTCTCCTGGATATCTCATCAGGGGTGTTGGTCATGTGCACTTCCGCACCTTCGCCCTGAATAGAGCTTGAAGCCTACGACGTTGCTATTGCCTAGCAATCATCATCGTCGTCGTCAGAGATTGGTGCTAGGTGCATGTAGTCAAACGGAATAGCTTCCCCCATTTGTGCGCGAGTGTGTTGATGGATACCTTCACTCTCAATAGCCTTGGACTTCCCCGTCTCATTGACAGTTGCGACAGGGAGCTTCACATCATCAGAAGTCTCATAGGGCGTGCGTTTACAAGTCAAGCGTCCTTAGAGATCCCCTGTAGGTTGCTAGTGACAACCCCCTGCGTCGGAAGGACAAGACGTGAAGTCACATGAAGGAGGCTCAAGGGAGCTGACATGAGGACACTTGGGAAATTCTCTAAGTGTCGGATCCAATGGACCTTACCGAGACAGGCGAGGTCTAGAATGTGGGTGAACTCTAGATGACTATAGGTGAGCTCGAGCATTTGGGCGACCTTCAGCCGATTGCTGGTGAGGTCTGGAATGTGGGCAAGCTCTAGCTAACTACTGGCGAGCTTGAGAATTTGGGCAATCTTTAGCCGACTGCTGGCGAGGTCGAATCGACTAGTCGTTCAGGTGAGGTTCAAGGTGAGCTTGAGCCTCAGCCGACTGCTGGCTCTCAAATGAAGGAGACTCAAGGGAGTCCAAAAGAGAAAACTTGGGAAATTTCCTAAGTATTAAACTCAGATGACCTTGCCTACACAGGCGAGCTTGGGCCTGTTGACGAAGTTTAGCCGTCTGTTCATTTAGCCGAGGTTCTCATGGTTAGCAACCTTGAGCCTGTTGGCGAGGTTCAACCTCCAATTCTTTTTAGGCAAGGTTCACCTGTTTGGCGAACTACCGCTTCTTGTAGGTGGGGTCGAGCTGTTAGGCGAGCTTGCTAAGGTCCGCCTGTTTGGCATACTTAAGCTTGTCGGCGAGGCTCAGTCTGGCGAGGTTCGCCTGTTGGAGGAGCTTACATCTATTAGCGAGCTCGCATGTGTTGGCAAGGTTCAACCTGTCGAGGCTCGCCTGTTGGGTGAGCTGCAACTTTGCCTTTCTGGCAAAGATCGGTTTGCGGGTGAAGTCAGGTTGTTAGGCGAACTTGATGAAGTTCGCTTGAACTATAGAGTTCACCATATTTGTGAAGCTCGCCAGATTTGGGAACCTTTCCTGAAGAGCGGAGCTTGCCTGTGTAGGTGGGCTCGTCTGATTTGAGTGGTTCGCTAAGATTAGGAACCTTGCTCATGGAGTGAAGCTCGTGGGGCTCGCCTGAACTGCTAGGCTCGTCGAAAATACTAAATTTGCCAATTTTGAGAACTTTTTCAATAGAGCAAAGCCCGCCTGAGTAGGTGGGCTCACCTGATCGGTTCAGTTCGTCAAAATTGTGAATCTTGCATTTTGGCTAGGATCTCTTCAGGCCTGAATAGTAATTTAGGCCGTCGAGGGCTTGCATCTTTTGGCGGGCGAGAGCTTGTTGTTGTCGTTGCTTGGCTCTTTTGGAGAGGGGAGCATTCATGTTGATGGCGAAGACGGGGTCCGCGCCGACATGAACCGTCGTATCCTCTTGCATGGGGGCCTACGAGGATTGTTCAACAACCCCTCGCGCAGCGCTTGAACTTGCATCCTTTGCCTTCGGATCGGCCATGATTGGCTTGGGAGAGATAGAACCCCCTATGTTTGTTCGGGTGAAGCTCTCCGGTGTGGTTGCCTTGGCCACTTAGGACAGGGCCACACGCGCAACTCTGTAGTACTTGCGAGAAACATTGCTGCCAGAAGAGGATGAAGATAAGGACTCCTCGAATTCGATCACAAGGGACTCAACAGTTGTTCCTACCGTAATATTTTCAAACTACGCCACAACCATTTTGGTTGAAGAAATAGTTCCTCCTACAGTGGTCACCATCTTCTGTCAGTGTGTAAAAATTGACTTTCTGTTTGAGGGTCGTTTGTATTTATAAGAGTGGCTTATTACAAACTAATGATCAATGTTTACAATAGAGGAGAAGAGAATGACCCTTCTTGTTTAACGTGGGTTCTTCGACAGAGGTAGAATGCCTCACTTGGTGCTCGTGCTGAGTTTGCTTCCCTTGGACGATCCGATCGAAGTTGCGGTTGGAGTTCGAATGCCTGAGCTTGATGAGTATCAAGACCGAATGCACTAAGAAGGCTACAACGCAAGAGTTTGCAGAGTAATTGATCTAAGAGTCTCCAAATCTGAGAGTTCAGATTGAGACTTTAAAAATGCCAAGGGGGCTGTCCTAAAGAAGGTCCAACTAGCCACTTAAAAGGTCAAGTTCTAAAGAAGGTCATGACCCAGCCAGCCCCTCAAAAGGTCCAAGTCCTCATGAAGACCCAAGACCCCTTCTCATATAGCAAGTGTAGCTATTTATAGAAAAGGAGAGCCATAGTCAATCCCTTGATTTGTGGGATATTGCCATGCCTAGGTAAGAAGCAACATGCTCTCCCTCCTTAATTTGTGGGATGTGACCACTGATGGGACAAGGAGTATCATACTTTCTCCCTTGAAACATGGGATGTGACTACTAATATGACCGCTCACATGCCTCAAGTGGATGACTGACAAGCTTGACCAGCCTTCAGGTAAGCTGGCGATCCATGCGGGCGAGCTGGTGACCCTGTAGGTGGGCTAGTGACCCATGCGGGCGAGCTGGCAACCCTGCAGGTGGGCTAGCGACCCTTCAGGCGGGCTAAAGGTCTGCAGGCAAGCTTGGCCCGAATCAGGCGAGCTTAGCCTTCAAGCAAACTTCAAGCTGTCAGGCAAGTTCTGTAGGCGAGGCTATGTTGGCGAGCTTGCCTTCGGACGAGCCTGGATCATGCATGCGAGCTCTACAAGTGAGGCTGTGCAGGCGAGTTTGCCTTATGCAGGCGAGCTCCAGAACATGCCACGAAGAACAGGTCATAACTTTCAAATCGTAAGTCAGAATTTAACGAATTATATATGAAAATCGCCTATCTCGACGAGATGGAGCCAACCAAACCAACACAAAGGGTTTAGTTTGCCTCCATTCATTTTGCCAAATTCCTTCTGGTTTGAGAGATATCAGTGTTTTCTCCTTTTTTTGCTATTTCAGGTGAGGTTTTAGCAGTCTTGTTCTGAACTTCTCTGATAGGGATTAAATGCAATTTTTATTGCCTACATTGATAGGGTGGAAGTGCTTGGGAGAGGACTCGATATGGACGAGAATGAGGATGACTCAGACGAAGGAGGAGACTGCTCGACTCCTCCACTGACTGCACCTAGGAGCTCCCCGCCTCCGACTCCAGGAACTAGAATGGACTTCCTTTAGCTTCTTAGGACCTTCCTGCCTTTTGGCTTTTGCATTGTATAAATACTGTTAGACCCTAGAGGGGGGGGGGGTGATTAGGGTCTTATACTAATCTAATCTGATTTAAATACCAATTAAAACTAATTAACAATTTATCCTAGCAAGTATGAAATATAACAAGTTATATGAGCTAGGATAAGCAATATGAACAACAAGAAATATCCTAGCAAAGAGATATAAGCAATATATGATATATGCAAGGATATGAAACTAACACAAGGAGTAAACAATATGAACTAGATAGTGGACCATATAAATAATGAGCTATGGACAATGACGATAAGAAATATAAACATAAGATAAAGATCGCCAAAGCAAACTCAAACACACGATATGATCACGGAATTCGGACCTTCCGTCCTACGTCTCCGCTCCCCTCTCCCGGGGAGAAATCCACTATCACAACAGGGTTTTTTACGTTCATCCGAATAACGTTTACACCTCACACTCGGTTTTCTAGCTAACCGAAAACTTTATAATCACCACTCTTGCAATCCCACTCTACACCCTCTCAAGTGTTGAACTAGACGTGTCTCCCTCAAGTGCTCGGTTACAACCTCTCCCTAGGTTCGTCAACCGACGCCACTCCTCTTGGGATGATCCCCGACTCTCGCCACACACTTCTCTCGGTGTACAAGTGTATTACAAAATGAATCTCACAATAAGGCTCAATACAATAAATGTTTGTTCTATACTATGGATGAGAACACAATGAAAGCTCACACTCAATTGTCACAACTCTCACCAACCTAAAAATATTATGAATGCAAATACAATAAGCTCAATTGGGTGTGTGTAACAATGAGATAAAATCAAATCTAACTCAAATAGCAAACTAGCAATAATAAGAATATGAAAATCAATAATAAAATTGCTAGAGAAAAGAGTTAGAAAACTTCTCAATAGATCAAGAGGTAGAAGGAGAATAGTTGGATGCCCAAACACCAATAGATGATCTCCTCAAGCTCTTGTGAAATTGATTTCTCAAACTCAAACTTCCAAATGCTTAAAAGCTTCTTAAACACACTTAAACTAAACTAAAACCCTTGTTAAAACTCTTTTATACTTGGTTAAAACTCTCTTGGATGATAGAAAATAGTTATGGCAAAGGGGTATATATAGGCTTGAAGAAACCAACCCCAAAAACCTAAAAAACCATTAAAAACAAAAATCAATAACTAGCTGTTACTGTCTAACGGTTGAATGCTACAGTAATGGCAGTCGATCGGTGCGGTCGACCGCGAGCCATATGCAAAGCTGAGTAACGTCCAGAGAGTTTGGCGGTCGACCGTGGGTACTGTAGCACTGCGTATCAGTTTTGTAAAATCAATTAAAAATAGTAAAACAACTCCAAAAAATATGAAATTTTGTGAAAAGATTCTAGAAATGTAGAGTAACATGTTAGAGAAAGAATTTCTGAAAAATAATTTCCCAGTTGAGAGAAATAAAAGTTTGTACACAGATTTACAGTTTCTGAAAAACTGCTGACATACACGATTTTGTAAAATCAATTGGGCATAGTAAATCAACTCTAAAAATAGTAAAATTTTGAGAGAAGTTTCTAAACATGTAGATAAACATGTCAAAGAAAGAATTTATTGAATACCACTTCCCATTTATTAAAACCCATCTGTTTTGTAAAACATGCACGAACATGTGCACGAACAAAAACATGATTTTGTAAATTCCATTAAACATAACAAATCAATTCCAAACTTGATGAAACTTTGTGAAATGTTTATAAACATAAAAACAAACATGTTAGAAAAAAAATTTCTCAAATTGAACTTCTATTTGTGAAAACTCATGTATTTTGCAAGTGTATCCAAAGCATGAAAACCCAAAACCATGCATGTATATATATAACTATATATATACATAGAAATCAAATACGTGTGTGTATATGATATTGAGCTTAAGGTATTTAACACACATAATATAAAACCTAAACTAAGTTACCCAAGCTAGATCTTGATCTTTAATAAGCTCTTCTTGGTAATCTCGCGGATGTAGCTTGAACTTGATCTTTAACTTTGAATTGCAAGGTTTCACTCCATTATTCCGCCAAGCTCCATTGGATATCATCATTGTAGCGCATATTCCATCCAACCTCCAACACATTGTTTGCCTAGAATAAATACAAAAACACAAACACTAGACAAACAACATTAGAAGTAAATTGTTTGTTAAACATCATCAAAACAAGAAGGCCAACAAATACATGCTATGTATCTTGTAAATGTCTCTTATAGATGAATGAAGAAACATTTTTTGGATCATACATTGTTTTCCTGTGTTGCATAATTTTGATGTGTCTGCTGAATGACTTAGCTTCAATATAAACTTGTAGATTGAGTGAACTTCGAGGGGACTCGTCCTCCACTAAGAGGAGACGTCTCGAACTCAAGTAGATTTTCTCTATAGATTGGCTTTTTGTCTCAGTGTTAAGAACTTCAAGTGTTGACTCGGGAGGACTCGTCCTGTATTGAGAAGAGATGTCTTGCCCTCGAGTATTCATCCATGTAGTTTGGTTTGGCCTAAGTGTTGAATCCATTTGGCTAACTGCTCTCGATCTCTGAGCATCTAAGCTTCTTAAAAAAGTGTCTGAGAAGTATTCCTTTGAAGTCTTCTATTGGCTATCAAGGGTCAACTAAGAACTGGCCGACTGCTCCCCAAATAAGTGTCGTTTAGTGAGCTTCTAAAGGCCTTTATTAGGCAGGTAAAACATCACTGTTAGAAACGACGTGATGACGTTGTCAGATGTCAGAGAATTATGGCGTCCCTTCAATTTTTGAGAGAAGAGGCACGGAGTAAGGAGGAGCGACGCTACGAGTTTTGAGGGAACCGTTTGAGATTTCGAGGCGAATCTTGCCCGTTCATTTCAAAATGAGACAACCATCCATCTTAATCCATGTGTCCTCTTTAGAATACTATAAATAGCTCACTGGGGGTGAAGAAGATTTCTTTACGAACTCTTGCCCTAAAATCTTCATCTCTTCTCTATATCTTCAAGTCTCCTTGCAAAACAGAGATCTTTCTATGGCTTCTTAGACCTCCACCACCGGCCAGAATGAGGAGAGAATCGCTCTTCTCCAACTGATCCACTTTAAGGTATGTATTGGCAAACTCGAGCAATATTATGATCTATATGACATTCTCAGGGCCTTCACATTAGGGGCACCCGACAGGGGTGAGCCGGTGTATCACCATGGCGAGAACCGAGCGCCGTTGTACCTTGCTCATCTTGAGTATGGTCTACGGCTACCACTCCATCTCTTCATTAGGTATGTGTGCTTTGATTTGAGGATTTTCCCCTCTCAATTTACCCCAAATGCTATTGGAATGCTGGTTTGGTTTGTTATGATCTGCCACCGGGTTGGTGTCTCGCCGACCATGCGACTGCTTAGGCATCTCATCATCGTCAAGTCAACAAGGAGAGACCCGCACTACTTATTCCACTACAGTGGAAGTTTCAAGTTTGTCACGGACGCTCTAGAGTCCAACATGGACTAGAAAGAGCGGTTCGTGTGGGTCATCGGGGCTGACAGCGTTCTTGCTTGCCCCAATTGTTTTGAAGTGGCCAAGGATGTTTTGAGGCTGAGTCATCTTAAAACCGAGTGATACGAGTCGCCATGCGAGCACCTTTGATCATAGAATTATCAAAGGTAGGTTAAGAAGAGGATGACAGAAACACAAGAATAATTCAGTATGCGGTGAAGGAAAATACCCTCTTTAGATTATGATATGAAAAGATTACAATCCCTCTCTCACAATCTCACTAGAATCGAGAACAAACTCTTAATTCTCTCTTAACCCTAATCTCTCTTTGATTACATCTGATTGATTAGAAACCCTAAACATCCTTTTTTATAGGTGTAACAATATAGATGGCAAAGTGGTAAATAACCAAGCCCAAACCCCACAGGAATTCGTGCAAACAAAAACCCAAACGAACCAGGAAACCATCGATGAGTCGACTCATATGCATATATGAGTCGACTCATGACACATGGGTCGACTCATGACAGGCATAAGTCGACTGGTCAGAAACTTTTAACAAAACGGCTGGGTTTTGTGAGTCGACTCATGACAAGCATGAGTCGACTCAACCTGATGAGTCGTCTCGTGTGCATGTATGAGTTGACTCACGGGCTGAAAACTGGATGCTTTGATTCTTCGATTCGTCGTCTCGTTCCACGCTTCAACCTATGTTCCACTGTGTTGTTTTACACCTCTATTCTCAAGCTACCATGAGAATCATCTATCCTTAAGCTCCTATGAGGATTTCTAAGTTCCAAAGAGAAGATGCACCCGTATC
Source organism: Asparagus kiusianus (assembly GCA_022839385.1). Taxonomy (NCBI): domain Eukaryota; kingdom Viridiplantae; phylum Streptophyta; class Magnoliopsida; order Asparagales; family Asparagaceae; genus Asparagus; species Asparagus kiusianus. Next base: position 118,019 of record BQKN01061768.1, read on the forward strand.
ATAGGTCCCCCTTTAGGAACTTGAAGTCTCATTCAAGTTAGAACTTCAGCTGAGAAAACTCGCGTGCTCCTCCATCCTTTCTGTACCACCTGGCCTTGCTAGGAACCTGATATCAACGTACAACAAGAAATGACTTCTTCGTTCCTCGCCTTATCATAGTCTTCTTCCGCTCCAACACGCAACTCCTTTTCGATGGCTCGTCATGAAGTCTAATGCACAACGAGATGAACTTCTCGCTTGCATTCACTAGCCTCTTCGCTCGCATGACCGTCGCCAAGTTTGCCTCCCTCGGAAGAGACGCCGAACAAAATATGAACTTTTCACCATCCTTGGTGAATGTGTACTTCTGAGCCCACCTTTCGTAGATCGCGTATCTATCTCACAAGTATGGATTGCCCAGTATAACTTGACAACCATCCAATGGAACGACGTCGTACGTGACTTCGTCAATATACGACTCACGTAGCGCAAATCTGACAGTGTATTTTTCAACTATACTTAGTCCCTTATCCTTCTGAATCCACCCTAATAGATAGGGTTTCGGATGCTTGACTGTCTTCAGACCCAGCTTCTGAACTAAGGCCTCGGATATCAAATTGTTTTTGCTGCCTGGATCAACAATGGCATCAATCAAGCTGGTCTTCACTTGTAACTTCAGCACAAAGAGCTGCTCTCGGGGGGTCTTCGTCCTCTTTCGTGGCATGTTTCCCTACCATAAGATTGAGACTACTATTGGGCTCTGTCATCCCAGGAACTTCCTTCGAACCCTATGCTATCACGTATGCCTTTTTCTCCTCTTTCTTCTTCAACCCCTTTGCCTTCAGATGAGGATACTTCTCCCAGCATCGATCATCGATATGTCTTGTCTTCTCGCTATGACTACAAATCAGTTCTGCTCTCACTGGATCACCCTTCTTCTCCTTCTTATGTTTGGAACCACTAGACTCACCTCCCATCTATTTTGCATCTCCTTTTGCCTCGTTGCTCTTCTTTTGCTTGCCCTCGATGGCAATAGCTTTCACACTTGCCTCTGCAATAGACTTGACCATGAATAGCTTCATCTCCTTCCGGATGTATTCGTTCAGACTCGCCATGTACTTCATGAAGATGGAGTATTCGTCCATTGTGACATTTAGAACCATCGCCTGCTGCTGAAACTCCGTCGTGTACTCTTGAACGGTCTGATTGAATCTTTGGTGCAAGCTATACCACTTGTACCAACAATCCTAAAGGAACCCTACTGGATAGAACTGCTTTCTCAGTAGCGAGTTTCATCTTACACATTTTTTAATAAAACTCAAGCGAGTTTCATCTCTGTTAACCCTACTCCCAAGTTTTTAAATGTTTTTAATGAGTTTTAATGTGATTTTATTGAGCCTAATCGACTAATTTGAGTATAAAAGCAATCCTTTTGTATTATATGAATAAAGATCAGATCTTTCTAAATTTAAAAGAAAAAGAACAATTTTACAGAGATGTTTTAAGACCTAAAAGTATTTAACAACATTGTTTAACTGAGTTTTGATGATTTGTTCATCATATCGATATTTCGTGCATGTTTAAGGGTTTAAAAATGATTTATTATGCTATTAATCATGTTTCACATATTTGATAATTTTTGAGATGTTAATCTGATGTTTACAATGTTCTTTACAAGTTTTATGATGAATTAAACAAGTTAGATCACGAAAAACACGTACGAACACAGATATCACAAAACCGACAGAGTAGCCTGTTGTTTGCGGTCCGGCCAATCACCGCACATGTGCGGTCGATCGCGTGCCAGGTCGAGGCCTGGGTAGCTTCTGAATTGTGGTGTGGTTGACTGTCGCTTTAATCGCGGTCGACTGCCAGTCAGGAAAATAGCATGTGCATGTTTTTGACTCCTGTTTCTGTTTTTAAGGGATTTTCTTAATCTTTTCAAGTTATACTATGATACTTATGAAGCTGTTTGACATCGGTGGTATTTGTGAACACTAGATATTGACACGCATACCAAGATTTGTGCACATACACTTAGTATGTATTGATTTGATATGTATTCTCGAGATTTATGATACACGTTAAGTTGATGAAAGTGAAATAATATATTATAAAGCATTGGATGCTCAAGGTGGTTGTTTATCCTATAATGAGACCTCGGTTGTACCACACTAGGAGTATTTGGTTGTTCTTCCCATAATGAGACCTCGGCTGTACCCAATACTCGAAGATGATCGGTGTATTTTTTGGGTTAGGCTGATGTGCCTATTCATCGTTATACTATCATCTGGAAGCATATCCGGAATAAGGAGATAAAACCTATTACAGTAGAATGATTGAGTAAGGAAGTTGAACCTACATATCATTGTGCTAACCTTACAAGAGTATCGTTATTTCATGTAGCCAAAATAGGGAGATAAAACCTATTGCCACAAATCGATTGACTAAGATCCTTACAAAAGTATCGCTATTATAAGTAGATGCAAACATATTTACAGTTGTAGTATGATTCCACTATAGATTATCCAAGAGTAGGGTATACCTTTGATACGTGGCATACTTGATATGGTCTATTGTGGTTTTGAGTTGGATAATACTTTCTTATAATTATGTCAACTACGTGAGGGTAGTTCGAGAGGTGATATTAGTTCATTATAGTTGAGGTTTGGAGTATTTTTATTTTATGTGCCGTATTTCATTCATAGGATTGAAATTAGTATTTAGAGATTTACAATTTGAGACATGGTATATACATAAGGGTTTCCTTGTTTGGATTATTTCGCTCGACGTACTAATTCTCATGTTGTGGATTTCTAAACACCAATCTCCATATAGAGTTATATAAATGATTTTATACTTATATGTACTGACTCTATTTTCTTATATACTCTTAACCCTTCCCCCTAGGGGTGGTAGAGATGATCTCGCTAGCGCTTTGATAATCGTTGTTTTCCCCCCTTTCGCATAGCGAGTCTAGCGCACAGAGAGTCGTAGGTTGATGGGATTACATCTTAGATTTTATCCCGTTACTTATATTTGTAGCTATTTCAAAATTCCACCTATAGTTGTTCATTTTCAGACTCTGGACTTGTATTTTGTTTTGTAGAGGCGGAGTGCGTTAGAGAGATTCCCTCTGACTCTTTATTTTGAGACATGATATATTTGTTACAGTTTAGAGATACTCTTATTCTATTTCAGTTGGGCTCATTTGTTGAGTATTTCTCATATATTTCTTCTGTGTGTATTCTATTCTTATACTATTTTCATTATTTGCCTGTTATGTACATTCACCTATTTGCTGATTTTTCTATAAAGATAGTTACTGTAATAGTGAAACATGTCGTAGCATGGTGTTGGTGCTTGACAGGTTTGACAATTCGGATTTTATCTTAGACTACAGCCTTGTGTAAACCCTGGGGCATCACAATTTCATCCTTCAACTCTCGCGAGATCGACTAAGGCGTCTTTACCTTTAATTTTGATTATCACTGGAGTAAGGTTAGTCTCGGTTTCTCTGCAAAACCATGTACTACCTCGATTCTTCTCTCTAATGGAGTCATGACGACTCGAAGCTCGTCATCAATCAACTCCACAAAACTATCATGTTAATAGTCACCTCTAATAGTCAATTTTCCTATCAATCCTCTTCAACAGGATGGTGGGTCCACCCAAAGCTATCATATTAACAGTCACCTTTAATAGTCAATTCTCCCACCAATCATCTTCAACTGGATGGTGGGTCCACCCAAAACTATCATGCTAACAGTCACCTCTGATAGTCAACCCTCCCACCAATCCTCTTCAACGGGATGGTGGGTCCACCCAAAACTATCACGTTAACAATTACCTCTGATAATCTCTTCTAAATTTCTCCTGTCGATCCTCTCCAACAGGATGATAGGTCCACTCCCACTGTCATGTTAACACTACACCTCTGACAATCCACTTATCAATCCTCTTCAATAGGATGATAAGTCCTCAAAGTCGCCCTAATCTCGACAAGCCTATCATGTTAACACGACATCTCTGACAATCCACTTATTAATCCTCTTCAATAGGATGATAAGTCCTCAAAGTCGTTCAAATCATGACAAGCCTGTCATGTTAACACTACACCTCTGACAATCCACTTATCAATCCTCTTCAATAGGATGATAAGTCCTCAAAGTCGCTCCGATCACGATAATTCTTGGCATGTTAACATCATACCTCTGATAATCCACTTATCAATCATCTTTAATAGGATAATAAGTCCACAAAGTCACTCGGATCACTCGGATCATGACAATCTTATCATGTTAACAGTCACCTCTAATAACCGATTTCCTCCAATTTCCCCTACCAATCCTCGTTAATAGGATAGTGGGTCCACAAAACTATCATGTTAATGGTTACCTCTGATAGTCAACTCTGTCATTCCCGCAAATAATGTTGCTCGATAAATAGGAGCCTACCATGCGATGTTTTACTATTCTGATCAGTCGTCACACTCATACGTCCCTGAACAACTTGATCCATTCTGAGCTTTCTGATATCCTTAGAACTACCTTAGAACAATCGATTATAGTAGCTTACCATACAATGTGCTACTATCCTAATCAATCGTCACACTCCTACGTCCCTGAACGACTTGGTTATTCCAACATCGTCATTCCCGCAAATAACGTTTTTCGTTGATAATGGACTACCAAGCGATGTGCCTTATCAACCCCACTAGGTCAAACTTTCCTACAATTAGGGCCAAAACTAGAATTTTCTTTCGATAAATAAGAGGTGTCCACCTTCAGATTGGGTAATCAAATCTTCCGACTATTAGGATTATCCAAAACTTTTTGATTCTCAGAGTGGAGATCCCACTCTTAGTTTTATTTCTAAGATTCTCGGAGTGGAGATCCCGCTCTGAGTCTCTTTTAAAGCAGGAGATAGAAAATAAATTTATTTCTCTCCAGAATAGGGTTCGTCTTTACCCCAAGAGAAGACAAAATTCTAAAGTCTACACGTGTGGCCAATCCACACGTATTGCCAGTTGTTATTGTCGGTTTAAACAACAACTGGATCTATGCTTCTCTGACATAGGAGACTTTATCTTGATCCCACATTAGAGATAAGTCTTTGCCTAACACATGTAGTTAGGTAGTCTATTCCTATAAGAAAGACGAAGTCTACATATTCAATATCATAGCACTAAGAGAGTTAATTCTTTTAGCACAACGTTACATATGAAATGGACTTAAACAATCCGCATGCTAGCCCGATTCAAACGGTAGTCGGTAAAGACTCATCAAATCCGTTGATAGCTGAGGGTTTGCTAAAAATCCTAGTTGGCGATCATTAGCTGTGATTAAAGAGTTTAATTTTTCCGAGCTCGTTGGAAGGCTGCTCACTCTGTCTGAATGGGGATCATTTTCTAGGCCTTAAGATCCAAAGTATTCCAGACCCCATGCAACCCAATTTGGGTCTGAAAACTTTAGAGGGGGTTTTGTAGACAATAAAAGTCACCTTTATTCCTGCACAACAACTTAGAACAAGCAAAAGAGCTCAACGGTTCATCTGAATGAAGTTGGGCCCACCTGAACGAAGTCAGACCCACCTGAAAGTCAAGTTCGCCTGAATGCTTGATTTCACAAAACAGACAAAAATACTGATATCTCTCAAATCGAAGGATATTTGGTGAAACAAATGGTGGTAAACCAAATTTTGGTCGATTTGGTAGGCCCTGCCTCGTTGAGATGGTCGATTTTTATATATAATTCATCCACTTTTGACTTACGATTTAAAAGTTATGACATGTTCTTCGTAGCAAGTTTTGGAGCTCTCCTGAAGAGCAAGCTTTGCCTGCAAAGGAGTTTAGCTCACCTGAAGAGCAAGATCACCTGAAGGCTTGAAGCTTTAAGCTCTCCTGAATGAGGCTGGCTCAACTGCATAGCCTCGCCTACCAAGCAAGCCTGACAGCTGGAAGCTTGCCTACATAAGCCAAGCTCGCCTGACAGCTTGAAACTCGTCTGCATGAGACAAGCTTGCCTGAAGGCTAAACTTGCCTGACAGATTGAAGCTCGCCTACATGATCCAGGCTCGCCTAAAGGCTAAGCTCACTTGACAGCTTGAAGCTCACATGCATGAACCAAGCTCGCTTGACAACTGGAAGCTCGCCTGCATGACCCAAGCTCGCTTGCATGCTTGAATCTCGCCTGCATAATGTTTTTGTCGATAGTTGGTTTATTCATTGCTGAATCTATTACAATTATTTATCAATTACAGATTCAAGAGAGTTTATCTCTTTATAAGATTTCTCGTTACAAAGAAAATAAAATAAAAATTATAACTCTCTTCAAACACACGTAGACGACGTTTATCACCCGTTGCTTGCTGTAAGGGTCCTCTTGCTTATATATATACCAAGTGTAGGATCATGACCCTTAAGAATAGAGTGCATTCTTATGAAAATCTGAGGAAGCTTTACACTTAAATACTAGAGGGTGACTTTACAAAGTAGATTATAAATTGCAAAGAAAGAATGGCAATCTCAGAAAGTGAACATCACAAACACAAGCATGTATACTGATTCTACCTCCCCGGTGTACATCTAGTTCCCAAGCAAATTCTACTTGAGAGTTCCACTATGATTTTGAAAATCTTACAAAATCAAAAGCAAACCTGACCAATTTGCAAGACCATGTAAATTGCAAACCCAATTGACAACACCATGCCAATTGTAAACCGACCTCTAGACCAAGAGTTCAACCCCTCTCCAAACCGAGAGAAACTTTCTTTGAAGCAAGTACAAATCTAATCCTATAAGCCTTGAAGGTGTTGTGAACATGTTTCTCACTATGGCTATAGGTTTTTCTCTCTAAAATTTGCCTAAACACTTAGTATGAAATGATCAAAGACATAGACTATTTCGGAACTTTTATTCTAAGGCAAAATTTGAATTTTAGAACACTTAGAATGCACAAAATGTTTAATCTTTTGAGTGCAACACTTCTTAATTGTTTTCTGATATTTTCCTATTTATAGTCTCTGAAAAGACATGTTTTAAAACCCAAATAACACCTTAAACGGCTATAAACAGTCATAGATTTAAAACCTGTAATAGTCAGAAAACTATCTTAGTAGTCGACTACAAGTCTTCGTAGTCGACTACTCTGAGTTCAAACAAACTCTGTGTAGTTAGTATTTTTCTTAGTAGTCGACTACTTTGTCTATTAGTCGACTACTTTTTCTATTAGTTGACTACTCTGTAAAAATAGAAAATCTAGAATTCAAATTGAACTCTTATTAGTCGATTATAATGCCTAGTAGTCGACTAGTCTGTAATGATACAGCAACTCATATTCTGTTTATGTCTGTTGTAGTCGACTACTCATGCTATTAGTCAACTATTAAGGAGTAGATATGAGCTATATGATATGTTTTATGTCTTACTCAATATTATTAATTCTAATGGTTAACATAGGGGATTTTTATTATTAACCAACACAATAAGCATGTGTTAGAGTGTTCTAATACTATGTGTGTGCATGTGTGTGAGTGATCAAGGCTTGTACACATTTCTAAGCAAAGAAAATATAAACTTACATTTTGACAATAAAGTATATCTTCTTCTTTGCTTTATTTTTCCTTGAACTTATCTATATCTTGGGTATCTCTTTGAATATAATTGTTGATTTAGCTCTGATACTGCAAAAGAAATGTTAGCACATAATACACATAACATATAATATTTGTTATCATGAAAACAGACTAATCTTGGGGTCAAGATTCCTAACATTCTCCCCCTTTTTGATATATATATATATATATATATATATATATATATATATATATATATATACACACACACACACACACACACACACACACATATATATTAAAAATTTTAATCCCTTTGCATGTAATCATTAGATAAAATCTTTTACTCCCCCCTGCATCAAAGCGTTAGTAAAAAATTTTAAAAGTTAAATTTTCTATATAACTCCCCCTTTGTCATTAGCAAAAAATAAATAAACATAATTCTAGTTAAATTCATTTATCTTTTTTCGGGTACATTAATAAAAACATTAAGCACTTTGGTACCCTTTTTATATTATAATGTTAGGATTAGCCCTTAGGAATCTAAATCCACTTGGAATTTGGTTTCTATTTATTAACATAATTATAATTCTTAGAATTGCATATATTTTTCTTAAAACTTGAAATATAATCATCTCTTTTATTTAAACAAGTATCTTTAGGTACCCAAATGTACATAGATTTCTTATACAAAGATACTTTATGAGATGATGCAAAATGTGTTCTATTAACATATTCATTTTTCTTGTGAACATATCCTAATCCAAACTTTTGATTTGAAGACTTTTGAAAAGATAATAAATTAGTCAAGTCTTCTTTTCCTTTGTTGAATTTGTTCATATTAAAAAATAACTCTTCATATTTGAGTTTAAGAGAACACATTTCTTTATCTAAATCTAAAATATGAGTTATTAATTTATCACATTCAGATTTTAGATAAATATTATCATTAGTCAATAATTTATTTTCAGAAAATAAATTATTATTTAGTTCATTCAACTTTTTAACTTGTGAAGAATTTGATGTTACTAATTCTAAGTTTAATTTTTCATTTTTAGTTTTCAATAACTTATAATTAGACTTCAAATCCTTATATTTAACATAAAGTTCACTGAATGCTTCTAATAATTCATCATTATTAAAATTATCGCATACCTCACTTTCTTGTGCCATAAAACGCAAGTGAGCTGATTTCTCTTTTGTTCTTCTTCTTCTTCGGAAGAAAATGAGTCACTATCATCCCATGTCATTACCAAAGCCTTCTTCTTTTTATCTTTTAACTTCTTAAAGTTTGTAGACTTTGATTTCGACTTTAGAAGAGGACAATCCTTCTTCATGTGTCGTAGCTTATTGCAACTATAATAAATAAAATTATTGTTAGTATCTTTAACCTTTTTATACTTAATTTGGATAAGGAACTTTTTAAATTTTCTTAAGAGAGCATCAATGTCTTCATCATCTTCATCCGATTCATCGTTGTCAGAAGATGAATTTAAAGCAATGATTTTCTTCTCTGGTTGTTCTCTCTCCCTTCTATCTTGTAGTTTTACTTTATATGCCATTAAATTCCCAACAAGATCTTCTAGGGTAAGTGTTGAGAGGTCATTAGCTTCTTCAATTTCTCTCGTCTTTTTCTCCCATTCTGGAGTTAGTGCACGAAGAACTTTTCTCACCATCTCCAATTGTGTATATTCTTTTCCAAGACCAATTAGAGAGTTGGTGATGCCAGTGAATCTTGTGATCATTTTAGTGATCGTCTCATGTTCTTTCATTTTGAATAACTCAAACCTATGCATAAGAACAGAGATTTTAGATTCTTTAACTTTATTTGTACCTTCGTGTGTTACCTCTAATGTATGCCAAATTTGATGGGCTAAATTGCAAGTAGACACGCGATTGAACTCGTTCTTATCCAAGTCACAAAACAGTGCATTCATCACCCTTGAGTCCAGATTCACATTTGTTCTTTGCACAACTATCCATTCAGTGTCTTGAGTGGTTAGCCTTGCGAATTCAATCTCTACTATGTTCCAAAGTTCATAGCCAAGAGATTGGAGGCAAATCTTCATCCGGCACTTCCAATAGTTGTAATTTATACTGTTAAAGAGAGGTAGTCGCTGTGTGGAATGTCCCTCTTTGAATTGTGAAGTATTTGATGTACTTGATGATGCCATCTTTCACCTTGCTCTGATACCAATTGTAGGGGTCCTCTTGCTTATATATATACCAAGTGTAGGATCGTGAACCTTAAGAATAGAGTGCGTTCTTATAAAAATCTGTGGAAGCTTTACACTTAAACACTAGAGGGTGGGTTTACAAAGTAGATTATAAATTGCAAAGAAAGAATGACAATCTCAGAAAGTGAACATCACAAACATAAGTATGTATACTGGTTCCACCTCCCCAGTGTACATACAGTCCCCAAGCAAATCCCGCTTGAGAGTACCACTATGATTTTGAAAGGCAAACCTGACCAATTTGCAAGACCATACAAATTACAAACCTAATTAATAACACCATGCCAATTGTAAACCGACCTCTAAACTAAGAGATCAACCCCTCTCACAAACTGAGAGAAACTTTCTTTGAAGCAAGTACAAATCTAATCCTATAAGCCTTGAATGTGTTGTGCACGTGTTTCTCATTGTGGCTATAGGGTTTTCTCTCTGAAATTTGCCTAAACACTTAGTATGAAATGATCAAAGGACATAGGCTATTTCAGAACTTTTATTCTAAGGCAAAATCTGAATTTTAGAACACTTATCTTTTGAGTATAAAACTTCTTATTTATTTTCTGACGTTTTTCCTATATATAGCCTCTAAAAAGACATATTTTAAACCCAAATAACACCTTAAAATGGCTATAAACAGTCTTAGATTCAAAACCTATAATAGTTAGAAAACTGTCTTAGTAGTCGACTACTTTGAGTTCAGACAAACTCTGTGTAGTCAGTATTTTTCTTAGTAGTCGACTACTTTATCTATTAGTCGACTACTCTATAAAAACAGAACGTCTGGAATTCAAATTCAACTCTTATTAGTCGACTATCATGCAGTCTGTAATGACACAGAAACTGATATTCCATCTGTGTCTGTTGTAGTCGACTACTCATGCTATTAGTCGACTATTAAGGAGTAGATATGAGCTATATGATATGTTTTAAGTCTCACTCAATAACTATTAATTCTAATGGTTAATATAGGGGATTTCTATTATTAACCAACACACTAAGCATGTGGTAGTGTGTTCTAACACTATGTGTGTGCATGTGTTTGAGTGATCAAGGCTTGTACACATTTCTAAGCAAAAAAATATAAAATTACATTTTGATAATAAAGTATATCTTCTTTTTGCTTCATTTTGTCTTGAACCCATCTATGTCTTGAGTATCTCTTTGAATATAATTGTTAACTTATATCTGATATTATAAAACAAATGTTAGCACATAATACATACAACACATAATATTTGTTATCATCAAAACAAACTAATCTTGTGGTTAAGATTCCTAACACTTGTGTAGGATCTTTGCCTATGCCAGTGATGCGTTAGTCCGTGGACCATCACGGATCAGATTCGGTTGACAGAACGAAAATTTAATGCTCTTGCTTCATAAAGAAAAACAATCACAGAAGTGACAATCTCGACCAAGCGAGATTACGACTCTTTTCGAGATCAAAACCAAGTTTGCTCCGGAGGAAAGGTGAAACGGGTCTCAGATCTTTTGAATAGCTCCCTCTTTATGCTGAAGTTCACCAAAATCTGCTAGCCCTCCTTTAAAATTCGTGCTCCACTCTTCAATTTGATAGCACCTCACCTAGATTTTAGATCCTCTACGTATAGGGCCCTAGGCTTGTATTTATAGGCTTCGGTTGTGGTATTTTCGGATAAGAATTGATGATTTGATGTTATCCTTAATTAATAACTACTTAACCACATTTAGAGATAGCATCCAAGCAATTGGGAGGCTCTGGAATAGAAGAATCCTGTGAAAACCATTGAAAACCATCAAAAACGTGTTTTCAGCATTTATGGGTACGAGCCACCCCACGGTGGCTCGACACTATGCGAGCCACCAAATGGTGGCTCGGCCATGGCTGAGCCACTAGCTTTGGTCGAGTCCTTTTAGTATGACTCGGCCGCCAAGGACTATTCCAGTCTTCCAGGCTTTGACTTGTTTCATCGTTAATCGCATTTCATCATTTCGTTGACTTGGAGGTGGTCGATGAGTGCGCGGGCTACTTAGAGCTGGCTAATGAGCATGCGGGCCACTTGGAGCTAACCGTTGAGCACGTGGGCCACTTGGAACTAGTCGTTGAGCGCGCGGGCTACTTGGAGGTGGCCGATGACCACACGGGCTACTTGGAGGTGGCTGATGAGCGCGCGGGCCACTTGGGGTTAGCTGATGAGGGCGCAGGCCACTTAGAGGTGGCTGATGAGCACATGGTCCCTTGCTTTGCCGTTCCAGTAGCTTGTTGCTACGTCATCAATGGTTCGCCAACTTGCTTCATGCGCTTGTCGACGTCAGATAATCCTTCTTGATTCGGATAATGATGTTCATCATCTTCTCTCCGTCTCGAACTGTGTGCGAGAACTATAGGTAATTTTTGATGCCTACAAATACCCCCCTCCAAAGTGTTTTAGTCTCGTTTCTTTTCTAGAAGAGCCTAAAATACTTTGGATGTGATATGCCCAACCTTCAGTCTGTGTAAAGGGACCTGTAATTAGCTTCCGTTCTTGACTTCTTCAATTCTCAGTCTATTCAGTATTTTGTCGAATAGCTAAAATTCTTCCAGCTCTACATTTATCATCTGACCATTGTCGAAGTCTTGAATTAAAACTGGTGTTGATTTTTGATTTTAGCTCATATCGTTGAGTCAACGTTGAACTGACTATCTTCATTGGGGATTCAAGTCACGAGACCAATTGATGAAGCTGGTGTGTTAGTAACTATCGTACTTATAGGATTTTTGGCAAACCCTAATACATGTCATCATGCGAGCACCTTTGATCATGGAATTATCAAAGATGGGTTGAGAAGAGGATGATAGAAACACAAGAATAATTTAGTATGTGGAGAAGGAAAATACCCTCTTTAGATTATGATATGAAAAGATTATAATCCCTCTCTCACTAAAATCGAGAACAAACTCTTAATTCTCTCTAAACCCTAATCTCTTGATTAGAATCTCTCTTTGATTACATCCGATTCATTAGAAACCCTAAACAATCCATTATATAGGTGTAACAACAAGGATGGCAAAGTGGTAAATAACCAAGCCCATACACCACAGGAATTCATGTAAATAAAAACCCAAACAAACCAGGAAACAATCGATGAGTCGAATCATGTGTACATATGAGTCGACTCATGACACATGGGTCGACTCATGACAGTCATGAGTCGACTGGTCAGAAACTTCTGACAAAACGGCTGGGTTTCGTGAGTCAACTCATGACAGGCATGAGTCGACTCAACCTGATGAGTCGATTCATGTATATGTATGAGTCGACTCATGGGCTAAAAACTGGATGCTTCGATTCTTCAATTCGCCGTCTCGTTCCATGCTTCAACCTGCATTCCACTGTGTTATTTTACACCTTTATTCTCAAGTTACCATGAGAATTATCTATCATCAAGCTCCCATGAGGATCGCTAAGTTCCAAAGAGAAGATACACCCGTATCATGGGTCCCTCTTTAGGAACTTAAAGTCCCATTCAAGTTAGAACTTCAGCTAAGGAAATTCGCGAGCTCTTCCATCCTTTCTGTACCACCTTACCTTGCTAGGAACCTGATGTCAACGTACAACTGGGAACGACTCCTTCGTTCCTCGCCTCATTATAGTCGTCTTCCGCTCCAACATGCAACTCCTTTTCGATGGCTCGTCATGAAGTCTAATGCACAGCGAGACGAACTTCTTGCTTGCATTCACTACCCTCTTCGCTCGTGTCACCATCGCCAAGTTTGCCCCTCTCAGAAGAGACGTCGAATGAAATATAGACTTTTCACCATCCTTGGTGAATGTGTACTTCTGAGCCTGCCTTCGTAGATCGCATATCTATCCTACAAGTACGGATTGTCCAGTATAACTTGACAAACATCGAATGGAACAAGGTCGCACGTGACCTCGTCAATATACGACTCCTGCAGCGCAAATCTGACAGTACAATGATCAACTACACTTAGTCCCGTCTCCTTCTGAATGCACCCCAATGGATAGGGTTTCAGATGCTTGACTGTCTTCAGACCCAGCTTCTGAATCAAGGCCGTGGATATCAAATTCTTTTCGCTGCCTGGATTAACAATAGCATTAACCAAATTGGTCTTCACTTGTAACTTCAACACAAAGAGCTACTCTCGGGGGGCCTTCGTCCTCTTTCGTGGCCTGTTTTCCTACCATAAGATTGAGACTACTGTAAGGCTCTGTCATCCCAGGAACTTCCTTGGGACCCTGTGCTATCACGTATGCCTTTTTCTCCTCTTTCTTCTTCAACCCCTTTGGCTTCAGATGAGGATACTTCTCCCAGCATCGATCAGCGATATGTCCTGTCTTCTCACAGTGACTACAAATCAGTTTTGCTCTCCCTGGATCACCCTTCTTTTCCTCCTTATATTTGAAACCACTAGACTCACCTCCCATCTATTTTGCATCTCCTTCGGCCTCGTTGCTCTTCTTTTGCTTGCCCTCGATGGCAATAGCTTTCACACTTGCCTCTGCAATAGACTCGACCGTGAATAGCTTCATCTCTTTCCAGATGTATTCATTCAGACCCGCCATGTACTTCATGAAGATGGAGTATTCGTCCTTCACGACGATTAGAACCATCGCCTGCTGCTGGAACTTCGTCATGTACTCTTGAATGGTCTGATTGAATCTTTGGCGCAAGTCATACCACTTGTACCAACGCTCCTTAAGGAACCCCACTAGATAGAACTTCTTTCTCAGTAGCTCCTAATATACATATCTACATATATATAAACATATATACATATATATATGTATATCTAGATGTGTGTATAAACATAT
>BQKN01061771.1:0-17145 GCA_022839385.1 Asparagus kiusianus
ACAAACACTGGACAAACAACATTAGAAATAAATTGTTTGTTAAACATCATCAAAACAAGAAGGCCAACATAGTTTTTCTCCAAAAATCTTAAGTTTACATTTATATTCAAACATGAATACATGTGCAGGTGCAGATATGGACATAGGTGCAAACATGGGACATAGATATAGATATGGCATCCTAAATGAACTTTCCGGGTAACTTAGGTAACAAGTTCGAAGAACCAATTGTTAGACCCTAGAGGAGGGGGGGGATGATTACGGTCTTATGCTAATTTAATCAGATTTTATGCTAAAAAAACTTATTAATAAATTATTCTTGTAAGATAAATATACAATATGTTATAAACAAGAATAAGCAATATGAGCAAAGGGATATATCCTAGCAATGAGATATACTATGAGATATATGCAAGGATATATAAACTAACGCAAGGGTGAAATAAACATAAACTAGATAGTGGGTTAAATAAACAATGAGCAATACACAATGACAATATAAGATATGAACATGAAAATAAGTGCACCAATGCAATCACAAACAAATGATATGTTCACGAAGTTCAGTCCCCACGACCTACGTCTCCGCTCCTCACCTCGAGGAGATCTTCACTATCACAATCGGGTTTTCTACGCTCACCCGAATAACGTTTATACCTCACAATACGGTTTTCTAGTTCACCGAAAACTCTACAACTCACACACTTGCAAATACACTTCACACCCTCTAAATGTTGGCCTAGCTCGTGTCCTCCTCCTTAAGTGCTCGGATATAACCTCTCCCTAGGTTCGTCAACTGATGTCACTCCTCTTGGATTCGACTCCGTCTCTCACCGCACACTCCTCTCGGTGTACAAGTGTATTACAAAGTGAACCTCACACTAAAGCATAATTACAATAATTGTTTGTTCTCTAATATGGATAAGAACACAATGAAATCTCACACTCAATTGTTACAACTCTCACCAAGCCAAATATACTATGTATAAAAATACAATAAGCTCATGTGGGTGTGTGTGCAAACAATAAGAAAATCAAATATAAACTCAAATTAATCTAACAAATATGAATATAACAATTAAAACGTAAACAAGCTAGAGATTTGAGTTTAGAAATACTTCTCTAAATACAAGAGAGAGATTGGAAGATTGAAAGCCCAAACCGAAATTGATCTCCTCTTGTGAAAACTTCTTCACACTTAAACAATCTTGAAACAAACCATAAACGCACTTAAAAACTTATTAAACCTCTTTTAATAAATTTTTTATGTGCCCTCAGAAGTTAGAGGGTATGAGGTATATATAGGAGTCCCAAATAACCAAGAAAACCCAAGTGAAAAGTCCAAAAAACCAAAAACAACTCAGCCAAAAACTAGTCGTTACAGTGTTATGAGTCGACTCGGTACTGTTCATGAGTCGACTCATAAACTAGCTGTTACAAGCTGAAAAATATCTTCTGAGTCGACTTATACCGTTCATGAGCCGACTTATACTGTAGCAAGTCATCCTACACTGTTCATGAGTCGACTTATGACATGCATGATAGATTCTGGCAGTTCTGGAATTTTACGTAGCTGTCTTTATAAAATTAATAAAAAATAGTTAATCAACTCTAAAAATTATGAAATTTTGAGAAAAGTTTCTATACATGTATATAAACATGTTGGAGAAATAATTTATAAAATATCACGTCCCTTTTGTGAGAAATAAATATTTTAACATAGATATTCTAGATTCTAAAAACTGCTGAGACACGCGATTTTGTAAAATCAATTTAACATAGTAGATCAACTCTAAAAATCATGAAACTTTGGGAAACCATTATAAACATGTAAATGAACATGTTACAAAGATAATTTTTCAATTTTTGCTTCCTAAAAATAAAAACTCATCATTTTATGAAAAACATGCATGAACATGAAACGAAACGCATAGTAAATCTCAACTTTAAACCTACTTTAAAATTATCAAATAAAATCCAAAAAAATATAAGACTTTGGGGAAATATGATATTGAACATGTTTAAAAAGGATATTTTCAAATAGCATTCCCCGTTTTTGAAATCTCATCATTTTATAAAAAGTCACAAATACATATACATCTCTTGAAAACACATAAAATGATTTTATGGACCTAATGAAGGATGTATATAATGAACGTTAAGTCCATAAACCAATAAAGCCATATTTTATCAAAAACACTCATATTTTAATAAAAAACTAGAAATATGTGTGCGTGTATAATTGAGCTTAGAGTATTAAACACACAAGTATAAACCTATACTACAAACACTATAAACTATATACCCAAGCTTGTGATCTACATATAGGCTCGTCTTGGTGGGATGAAGCTTGATCTAGAACTTGACTTGAATTGTGCATAGCTTCATATCAATATCCGCCAACCTTCTTGAGGCGCAATTCCATCCAACCTCCAACATATTGTTTACCTAGAATAAATATAAAACACAAACACTAGACAATAAATATTAGATATAAATTATTTGTAAATCATCATCAAAACAAGAAGGCCAGCGTTAACTAATAGTACAAATTGCAAAAATGGCTAGAACTTCATCCTAGATATTGCTTATCAATCAACATTTCAGAAACTACACAATTGCCTAATGTGAGTTCAATTCACATACTAACTGCTCTATTTTTGATTATTTTATTCCTTTCAATTTGGTAATCAACGCATAAAACATGAACTCGTGATGTGTCTTTATAAGTTTTTTTTCTATGTGTACATTTCTATTTCATTTTCTATTTAATGTTCTTTATTATCATAGTTTATGTATAGAAGATTATGGACTTTGTATAATCAACATGCACATCCAAATAAATTATTTTCTTTACTTTGCATCGGTTAAGATTTGAGTTGAAGTTTGAAAGAAGAAAGAATTTGATATCTTGAGCGTGTCTAGATATATGGTCCTCGACCATTCCTTGAGTTGGATGGCCTGAGCTTGGATAAGTCATTTGCTTGAGCATTAAGGGTGTGGGAGACTTGGACGATTATGAAATCTTTGAAATTGCTCAAGAGCTCTTTAACCGCCTTCAAATACTGGATCATTCCTGAGTCTTTGGCTTCATAATCCTCCTTTCTTGTTAGAAGAGAAGTTGGGGGTCAACTAAGGTATAGACAAGCTCAGTCTTGGTTGCTAGGATGGCTTGGATTCTTGGTAAGAAGGCTTCATACTCGACCTTATTATTTGAGGCTAAAAACTCGAAGGCGATAGAGTATTCATGCATGGACCCATCAGGTCTATGTTGAACCACTCCAAGTCCACTGTCTCCTTCTCCAAAGGATTCGTCCACCTTCAGTAGCCACCATAAGGAGAATTCGGGCAAGTCATGCTTTGGAGAACATTTTCAAGAAGAGTTCATCTTGGTTATGTTGTTGGCCAAGGAGCCTACTGGGAGGGTTGGTATGAATGGGGACGGATCGTTCTCTACTCTTGATGACTCTATTAAGAAGTCAGCAAGGGCTTAAGCTTTTATGGTCATCCTGTGCTTGAATTGTACATCATGTGCACTGAGTTCAACTGACTAGCTAATCATTCTTCCAAAAATGGTAAGACTCCTAAGTGCTTTCTTTAAGGGCAGGTTGGTCTGCATCACTACGGAATGAGCTTGAAAGTAAGAGCAAAGCCTCCTAGCTATAATTATGAGAGTGAAAGATGCCTTCTCAATCAGGGTGTAGTTTGAGTTCGACCACCTTCAGAATCCGACTGATATAATATATCAGAGTAAGGCCAAAGCCTCCTAGCTATAATTATGAGAGTGAAGGAGGCCTTCTCAATCAGGGTGTAGTTGAGTTCGACCACATTCAGAATCCGGCTGATATAATATATCAGCCTCTGTTCGTTATCTTCCTCTTAAATCAGGATAGAGACTATTGCCTCTTGCATGATTGCCAAATAGAGGTACAAGGTTTCTCCTTCTCTGGGTTGGCTCAGCATAGGTTTGATGCTTAAATACCTCTTGAGGTCATCGAAGGCCTCACTGTATTCCATTGTCTAGCTAATAATACCTTACTTTAGTTCTTTGCTTTCTCTCAAAGCCTTAAAGAACGGGATGCTTCTTTCGACAAATTTTGAAGGAAGCAGCCCAACACAGCTAATGTGGTGTTTGTGAATATGTTGAGATTGTAAGTGCACAATCAAGTTATAGTATAGAAAAATGTTAAATCCCACGAGGAAGGTGTTATAAAAATTAATCAAAAGTGATTCTTAAGTTGTGTGTCTAACAATAAGGAGTGATAAATGTGTGATTGTGGAGAGATAAAGAGAGTGGATGTGACTATATATAAATAAAATCAAAAGTAGATTTAGAGTGAAGAAAGAAAGATGAAGAAAACAAAGAAAAATAAAACCAAGAAATAAATAAGAGAAAAATCAAGAATAAAGAAGAAAATCAAGAAAGTAAAAGATGGAGGATTCAATTAGAGATATGAGGAATCTACAATTGAATCTACTAGATAATTTTAATTATAAATTATGAACCATTTTCTTTTTATCATATTTTCTTTTAGATTTATTAAGCATAGACTATCAAACCATTTAAGAAAAACATAACCTATCAAATTATCATCTAAGTAAAATTAACAATTATGAAAAGAACAATAACTAGATAGTAATTCTAGGATTCCTCCTACCAATTAGTTTTCTAGTTGATTATCCTAAACATAATAATTTTAAGCACAAGAGAGTAATTTATAATTCATAAAAGAAATTAGACTAGTTTCATGCAATTCTAAAATTCCTACAAGAATTAGATTCACATCTTAGAAAATAAAAATAAAGAAACAAAAGAGAGAGAATAAAAATAAAAACTAACTCCAAAGAGGGTTCTAACCTCTAAGTGAGAGAATGAAAATAAAAACTAACTCTAAAGAGGGTTCTAGCCTCTAAGTGAGAGAATGAAAGGAAAAAAATGAATAAAAATAAAAACTAATTCCCAAGAGGGTTCTAGAGTCTTGGCGAATAGTGCAAGGAAATAAAATCTAAACTATGAATGAAAATAGATCTATACTATAAAACAATTGCGAGAAAATAAAGACATGAAAGTAAATCTACTCTACAAGGGATGATAATAAATCTAATTCAAGAGGGTTCTAGTCCCTTGAATTTTTAAAGCAAGAAAATAAAATATGACAATAAAAATAAAAAGAGAAAAGAGAAAATTTACATTCCAAGAGGGTTCTAGCCTCTTGATGAAGGCAAATCTTCATCTCAATCTTCATCTTCATCTCATCTTTATCTTCATCATCAAACAAAGAGAAGAAAATAAAAATATGAAGAGGTAAAAAATTATTTTATTAATTATAATGAAAAATTATAATTTTGGAATATCTTCTCAATTTAGGGTAACTCTCCACTCCAAATGGAGTTTTTACAAAATTTTACACACCCAAATCCCTCACTATTTATCTTTATTTATAGCCTACAATAATGAATGAGAATCCTTGGATGAAACTTGGAGATCAATGATTAAAATCTAACAATAAATTTAAATCTACCGACCACCAATCAGTTGGCCCCTTGGTTGGTTTGCAGCAAATTTTTATTTTTTTAATTTATTAATCTGAATTCTTCATGGATCCTTAGGCTTTCTTAGGCCTTGTTTTGTATTCAGTTTTGGGCTTTAATAAATGGCAGAAAATCAGGAGGTTTGAATGAGCCTTTATTCATTAATTCTTCATTAACCTGTAAATTAAGATAAAACATAATATTAGCGGCATATTTATTGATATAAACTAGATAATGAGGGTGAAAAATTGTAATAAAAATATGATTATTAACAACTATCCAGCTGTTCGACTTCGGGATGTTCTTTAATATGCGAGGCTCAGGCATCTGCTCTATGGCAGTTATATTTTTAGGGTTGATCTCAATGCATTGGATAATCATAAACTCAATGAATTTGCCAGAGTGAACACCGAAAGGCACATTTCGATGGGTTGAGCTTCATGCAGAAGTGTCAGAGGATGGATAAAGTTTCTTCAAGTTTTGATACGTGAGACGTCGCTTGCTTTGATTTCACAAGAATGTCGTCGACATATGCCTCGACATTGCGGCCAATCTCATGTCTAAATATTTTGTTGACAACCTCTGATAAGTGGCCCCTACATTCTTAAGACCGAAGGGCATCACCTTATAGCAGTAGGTCCATTGGTTTGTAATAAATGAGGCCTTTTCTTGATCATGCTCTACCATCATGATCTGATTGCATCTAGAGAAGGCATCCATAAAGCTAAGCTGCTCATAGCCCACACTCCTATTAACCAGCTAATCAGTCCTTGGAAGGGTTTAGCTATCCTTTGGGCAATCTTTATTTAGCTTTTGTGAAGTCCATGTACATCCTCCACTTGTTAAGGAACATCTTAACCAGCACCACATTGAATAGCCATTCTGCGTACTGAACCTCTCTAATGAAGCATCTTTGAGCAATTGGTTGACTTCATCAGTGGCCGCCTTCTACCTCTGGGGTCGAGATGCCTTTCTTTTATTAAATTGACTTACAATGTTTGTCGATCGAGAGCTCATGACTAACCACTTCGGAGGGGATTCCCAGTATATCTTCGGGTCCCCAAGCAAACACATCTGTATTTTTGCGTAAGAACATGATTATAACTCCTCATTGAGGCTCAACGAGGCCCAAACTAATTTTTACCTTCCTCGATCGATCAGGGTCGATTGACACTTCTTATAACTCTTCTGTGGGCTTGTTCACTCTTGTTCTAGTTCCTTCTGCATCTGGAGATGAGTCTTCTCAATTGGCAGGGTCTCAAACACTCCTTTCCATTTTATCGAAAGAAAATAGCATAATTTAGCATCTCGCTGATTGCTCCTCACAAACCTGACTCCCTTTGAGGTTGGGAACTTTATCATCTGGTGGTATGTGAAAGGTACAACCTGAAGGTTCTTCAAGGAAATTCTTTTGAGAATAACATTGTAAGCGGACTTCATGTCCATCATCACAAATTGAGTTTGGATAGTAGACTAGCAAGGATATTTGCCGACCACTAGGGGAGAGTAATTAGCCCTTGTCATTGGAGCGAATGTCATATGAATCCAATTAGGGCCTCGACAAGGTTGCGATTTTGACTTATGCCCATTTAATTGAAGGCGCTCATGAACGGGATGTCGGTGGATCTCCCAGTATCGACCAAGATTGTTTTGACTTAAAAGCCACTAATCTTGGCTAAAATAATAAGAGGGCCATCATGAGGCATCTCTATGCCTTTTAGATCAGTGGTACTAAAGAAAATAGGCTGATCCATCATTGGTCACTTCTCAGGTAGGTTGTTGTTCAATGCTCGTCGAGCATATTTCTTCCAAGTGTTATCGGTCATTCCTCTTGCTATTGGATCGCCACTGATGGTATTGATGATTCCTCGGCTACTTGACTCTTTGGGTTGCTTATCTTGCTAAGGATGGGGTGATCTCAACCAGTACCTTCTTCCTGATTTCTTTGGTGCAGGTTCTCCTCTATTTTGCTAAGGAATGAGTTTCCTTAGAAACCCCTTCTGTATGAAGTCTTTAATATCCCTCTAGAGGACTTTGTAGTCATTAGTATGATGACTATGATCCCTGTGATATCGGTAGTATTGCTTGGAATCCCTAAATCAGGAATCCGACTTCATGCTGGATGTAGGAGAATTGAGGTATCCCTCTTTTTGAACCAAGTAGAGAGCTTGCGGGAGAGTGGTGTTGAAAGAAGTGAGGGTTGATCTCTTGGCTTAATCTTTCTTTAGGTCTCTCTTATCGGCTCTACTTGACTTGGGGTCGGCTGTAGGAGGACCCTTCATCTTTTCTTTTGGAGATGGCTCGACTTCTGCTGCTGCTGCCATTGCTTCTACTTCTCTACCTTTTTATAAGCTCGGACATCTTCCACGTCCATGTATCCTCGATCTCTAACTATTAGATGCTCGTGGTTGGTGACAGAGTCTACAATGAATGAGTCGGATTTCTTGTCATCCTCCAACCTACCGAGATCGCAGCCATGGCGACCATGTTTCCAAGGTCGTCAACTTCTAGTCTTTTGGCTTGGATATCTTGAAGTAATCCCAAAGACTCTCCCAAGGCTTCTGCCTTATATGCATCAGGATATAGGAAGGCTTCTTTTGCTTGGATTCGGCTAAGAAATTATATACAAATTTTTGGCTGAACTGCTCAAAGCTATGGATGGATTTTTTATCCAGAGAGTTCCACCACATCTTAGTGGTTCCTGTCAAGATGATAGCAAAGGATCTGCAGATGATCGGCTTGGTCACCTGTTACATGCTCATCAGATGATAAAAATTCTATGCATTCTCCATCAGATCTCTGTAGGCTGTCTAAAAATCACAATAGATAGTTGATTCCCCATCAAACACCGATGATGGAAGTTATAATTTGACGACTTCCAGAAGGCTATAATTTGAAGACTTTCACGTAGATCCCTGAAGGTTACAATCTGACGACCTTTACGACAACTGATGGAAGCTCTAATCAAACAGCCTTCACAATCAACATCGGGAGTTACAATCTGTCGACTCTCACATATCAAAGAGTTAAAGCAAAGATTACAAAATGACGATCTTTGCAACGCTTCGATAGAAAGAGACTACAAATCGACGGTCTCTTCAAATCAAGCTAAGGAAGTCCTCCCCGCACATCAGCATCAAGACGCACCGCGTTCATAGCCACAAACGCAGCCCAACGCAGCTCTATACCGCTGCCAAACGCAGTTTCACTCGCTGCCAGACGTAGCTCGAACCGCTGCTCAACGCAGCTCCAACCGCTGCCCAACGTAGCTCCAAGCGCTGCCCAACGCAGCTCTATACCGCTGCCAAACACAGCTCCGAACGCAGCCCAACACAGCTCTATACCGCTGCCAAACGCAGCTTCACTCGCTGCCAGACACAGCTTTATACCGCTGCCAAACGCAGCTTCACTCGCTACCAGACGCAACTCTATATCGCTGCCAAACGCAGCTTCACTCGCTGTCAGACGCAACTCTAACCGCCGCTAGACGCAGCTCACAAACACTGCGTTCAAACGTAGATTTCATTCCAGAATACAGGATTTGCGTTTAACTCGTTCAAACATGAGCTAAACGGTTTCAAAACCGTTTTCCACGATCTGAGGGGATCACAACTCCACTCAGGAGTGATTTAAGGGGCGGTTACATCCTATTAGCCCCACTTAGGAGCGAATTAAGGAGGTGGGTACACCCCTTAATCCTCTATAAATAACTAAGAAATCAGCTTAGTTAAGGGCTGGCATTCTCGGATCTGGGACTTGGCAGCAAAGGGAGAGATCTTGGAGCATCATAGATTGAGAGATCGGCATTCATCCTTTGGAGCATTCCTTGAAGCCTTCGGCCTTGGCTTGAGAACCGATTCTTGGTTCAAATCAACTCTTTTTCAAGAGTTTCCAACTCATTCATAGTTATCAACTGGTCCAGAGTTTCAAACTTGCCACGCAAGTCCTCCATAACGTCAAATCGTGAGGAGGAGATATCGTTCCAGTGAATCAAGACATTCGGATCGTCAACAAGAAGCAAACTCGACGCAAGCATTCGAGGGAGGCATCTCATCGCTACCGTGAAGAACCCAGATTTAAACAAAGGAGAGGATTCAGATTAATTCTCTTCTCTTTTGTAATCAGAAAATCCAAATTGTAATCGATTTTGAGAGAATACAAGTCAATTTTCTTTCACTGTCTTTTTACTACAATTTTTTCCACAAACAAAAGATGGCGACTCCACTGGGGATAAGCTTCTCTAATGATGAAGTGGCGGCACAATCCGACGTTCATCTCACTGGAATGACCGTTGAAACTCTGATCATAGAGTTCGATCAAGCCAAGTATGAGGAGGCCATCTCCTCCGGATCTCTTAGCCCCAAGGCTATGCACAAGATCCACAAAGCCTCCAAGGAGACTAAAGCTCCAAATGTTGCTCCTATGCCGAAGGAGGCCTTCTCCTTTAACCAAGAGTGCTCGAATAGCCCCTCCTCCGAAGGAAGGGGCTCAGCTTCAGCCAATCTCGTCCACCGAGTTGAAGGTTCTGCATCCGTGCCAAAGCGATGGGCACAACTCCGAGAAAGCCGATCCTCCAATCAATGCGAGCATCGCGTTTTTGAGCCTCAACACGAGCTCTGCATAAGCTAAGCTAAACGCAGCCCTCGGGACAGCGTTTCACCAGCAACACCTGGAGCTCAGGCATGCGTTCGGGTGACGAAATCTAACACAGAACCTGGTGAATACTCTGCGTAGCGCGACTAGATTGAGGGGCGGATGTCAAAAGCCTATGGATTCAAGGCATCTCAACCAGATAAATGTTCACCAAGAGCCAGTCCTGTCTAATCATGGACTGGGGTTTCCAATTCAAACCTCACGATCAGCGAATAACTCTTCTCGAGTCTTTGCAACAGATTTGAAAGAGTTCATATCGAGAGAAAGACCGATGTAACAAGTCATTCGTTCATTCCAATGTGAACGACTGATTCCTACGGTCCTCTCGGGATGCCAATGCTGCTCATATGCGGCCAAACTATTCGACCAATTTAAGAACGTTGCTTTGCCTAACCAACGATGACGTTCTCACAGGAAGAAGTCTCCAGAGACCGAGTATCGTGGGGTCACTCTCAATGTGATCGGCAAAGGGAAAGCCTCAGGTCCTAGTTCCGAAGATTATGAGACAAGTCGTTCACCGACCGTTAGAGAAATCGCTAACGAGTTTGAAGGAATCTACCAACACACTCGGACACGAACAGGAGCCATTCCCTCTGTCAACTATCGGAGGTTAGCTAGAGGAACTAATTCCGATGATGAACACTCAGCCATTACAGAGTCCCAATCATCAAGATCTTTTGTTGAACATGAGAGCTCCGCTTATATGACGGGAAACCATAGAGATCTCGCGAAGAGACTTGATGAGCAGGAGGCCATGCTCAAATTTTAGCAGGAGGCCATCAATGAACTCCTGACCCTGTTGACTCAACTCGTCGCAGAAAAGGCCAAATCTCAGAAGACAGATTCGCCACCTAGGCAAGGATCTTCCCGGAGGAGAGAAGCGTCTTCATCCCGACCTCACACAAGCAAAGGGAAGGGAAAAGTGGTCGATGACATGGCTTCTGACCAAGAAGCCCACAACCTAGAATCTTCTTCTGATGAAGGAAGAGAAACGGAGAACGAACAGAATCTCCAGTCTGCCAAAATGGAAGTATTGGAAGCCCGTCTCAATATCATTGCAAACAGAAGCGAGCTCTAAGATGAGGAAGTTGTCAGGCCCTATCTTGCCGAATGGGACGCAGCCCCTTATCCTCCAAAGTTCGAAGTCCTGACGCTACAAACTTTTGACGGCACGGGATCACCGAACCAACATATTTATCATTTCAAGTCACAGACTGGGAATGTAATATCAAACGATGCCATACTGGCTCGATTGTTCATTGGCACCCTCAAGGGAGTTGCCTTTGAATGGTTCAGGAAACTGCCTGCCGGATGTATCCAAAAGTGGGCAGATTTAGAGAGACTCTTTCTATCAAGATTCTTTAAAGTGGATACAGAAGTCTCCATCCATACTCTTCTTGCCACTAAGCAGAAGAAGAGGGAGTCTGTTAAAGCCTTCGTCAAGAGGTTCTGAACCATGGCTCTCCGGTGTTCGTCAGGTATGACACAGTCTACCATAGTAGAGACCTGCCGACATAACTTGCAAACCGACCTCCTAGCCCGAATAGGAGTTACAGAATGCCGTTCCTGGAGACAACTAATCTCTCAAGGCGAATAGGCTCAAAAGATTATTGCCAAGATCAAAGCTGAAGAACAAAGTAGGCAGGATTAACCTGAGCAATCGGACCAAGCTCAATCTTCTCGGTCAGAAGGGGAAGATACTACGGCCACTGAAGCTATTCCTCTTTAGAAGGAGGGCGGGTCCACCAAAGCTATCACGTTAATGATCACCTCTGATAGTCTATTTCCTTCAAATTCTCCCACCAATCCTCTTCAAGTAGGATGGCGGGTCCACCAAAACTATCACGTTAACATTTACCTCTGAGACTCCATTCCCTCTAAATTCTCCTGCCAATCCTCTTCAATAGGATGGCAAGTCCACAAAACTATCACGTTAACATTTACCTCTGATAGTCCATCAACTTGCAAGTCCACAAAACTATCACGTTAACATTTACCTCTGATAGTCCATCAACTTGCAAATCCAGTTACCTCTGATAGTCAAACTCATCAGATAATGGCCTACCAGGTGATGTGCCTCTATTCCGACTTCATGGATAGTGCCCCACTAGGTGATGTGCCTTATCTACCTCTTTTTATTCCCCTGCTAAGTCTTAATCAAGACTGGGGGTTAGTTACTTGGAATCCACTTGATTAAGAGTAATGAATCTTTCACATCGTCGAGTTAACATTATACTCCTGACGATCATCACCCCCACAGAGTATGAATGCATATTGTATCACTTCCAATTTGTCACGTTAACAATACACCTCTGACAATTAACTTATCAATCCTTGTCAATAGGATGATAGGTCTTCAAAATTGCTCAAATCGCAATCTTTCCCAGCAAGACACTAAGTCTTCAAAATCTTATTCAAATCACAAGTATCAGAACTCATCGTTCCTGATGATAAACTCACCTAGCAAGTTTCTCCAGCGAAACACTAATTCCCAAAATCTTGTGCAAGTCACAAGTACACATTCTCTTGTCACGCTAACATCATACCTCTGACAAATTAACTTATCAATCCTCGTCAATAGGATGATAAGTCCTCAAAGTTGCTCCAATCGCAACACACATTCTCTTGTCATGTTAACATCATACCTCTGATAATCAACTTATCAATCCTCGTCAATAGGATGATAAGTCCACAAAGTTACTCCGATCACAACATTCTCTTGTCACGTTAACATTATACCTCTGACAAATCAACTTATCAATCCTCGTCAATAGGATGATAAGTCCTCAAAGTTGCTCCAATCGCAACACACAAATTCCTGTCACGTTAACACCATACCTCTGACAATCTACTTATTAATCCTCGTCAATAGGATGATAAGTCCACAAAGTTGCTCCGATAGCAACATTCTATTGTCATGTTAACATCATACCTCTGACAAATCTGCTTATCAATCATCGTCAATAGGATAAGAAGTCCTCAAAGTTGCTCCAATCGTAACAAATTCCTGTCACGTTAATACCAAACCTCTGACAACCAAATCAACTTATCGACTCTCTTCAATAGAGCGATAGGTCCTTAAAATTGCCCTGATCGCAATATTCTTCCTGTCACATTAACATCACACCTCTGACGATAAAACTAACTTATCGACTCTCCTCAATAGAGCGATAGGACTACTTACCCGTCAAGTTAACATCACACCTCTGATGATCAAATCAACTTATCGACTCTCTTTAATAGACTGATAGGTTCATAAAATACTGTTAGGTTAACATCACACCTCTAACAGTCAAACCCCCTAATGAACTTGTTAATCCTTTGTCAACAAGAATAGTAAGTTTTCATTATAAATCCCCAGGGGATTAAAGATTTTCTGGAATTATCCTAAGGATAGTGAAGAAAATTTCTAAATTTCACTCTAAGTAAAAATTCATGCCCAGTTAATACTACACCTCTGACGCTTTCAACTTTCTTTCAGTGCTTCAAGTAACACAGGAAGAAACAGCGACGAAGCCTACGTATTCAACATCGTAGCACCAAAAATCTATGCCTTTCACGCATAGGGGACTTTATCTTAATCCTTAAATAGAGATAAGTCAGTATCTAACACATGCTGCCGGGTAGCGCATTCCCGTAAAAATGGTAAAGCCCACGTATTCAACATCGTGACAGGTTGTTATTAATAACACCGAAATCCATACCTTACACGCATGGGGACTTTATCTCGATCCCTAATTAGAGATAAGTCTATGCCTAACACGCATTGCCGGTTAGTCTTTTACCGTGAAAAGGACATCAAAATTCATGCCTCACACGCATGGGGGACTTTATCTCGATCCCTAATTAGAAATAAGTATACGCCTAACACGCGTTGCCGGTTAGTCTTTTCCCGTGAAAATGACAAAGTCTATATATTCAAAATCATAGCATCAAGTCTAAGAGGGTTCATTCTCTTAGTACAACGTTACATGTGGAACGGACTTAGACAATCCACATGCTAGCCCGACTCAAACGGTAGTCGATAAAGGTTTATCAAATCCGTTGATGGCTGAGGGTTTGCCAAAAATCCTATGCACGTTTGCAGGCCCATCAGCTTAATGGATGTGAGCCGAGACTTAAAACAGATGAGCTAAAGACAAGTCTCAAAGACTTAGTCAAAAATACACGAAAGCCACTTTCATGTCTTAAGTCAAAACGTTGAGGTCAGACCCGCGATGCAAAAACCGAACACCAAGGTCACACGCGTGTTCCAAATTCAACATGCAAGGGTGAGACCCTCATCTCAAGTTCAAAATGCAGGGTCCATCCCCACATTCCAGAAGCAGGATTATGGCGCATGCCTTCACATAGGTCCTACGTGGCAAATCCCTTCAACCAAGATGCCTTTGAAGCGGGTGTAGAGAACCAATCCTTTGTGACAAGAAATCAATAGCTCCAAGATTAAATCAGAGTTAAAATCCAAAGTGTTTTGAAAATTCGTCCCAGTCAACCGCAAACTTTCGAAAACTTTGGAGGGGGTTCTGTAGGCTGTCTAAAAATCACAATAGATAGCTGATTCCCCATCAAACACCGATGATGAAAGTTACAATTTGATGACTTCCAGAAGGCTACAATTTGAAGACTTTCACGTAGATCGCTGAAGGTTACAATCTGACGACCTTTACGACAACTGATGGAAGCTCTAATCAAACAGCCTTCACAATCAACATCGGGAGTTACAATCTGACGACTCTCACATATCAAAGAGTTAAAGCAAAGATTACAAAATGATGATCTTTGCAACGCTTCGACAGAAAGAGACTATAAATCGACGGTCTCTTCAAATCAAGCTGAGGAAGTCCTCCCCGTAAACCAGCATCAAGACGCACTGCGTTCATAGCCACGAACGCAGCCCAACGCAGCTCTATAGCGCTGCCAAACGCAGCTTCACTCGCTGCCAGACGCTGCTCCAACCGCTGCTTAACGCAGCTCCAACCGCTGCCCAACGCAGCTCTATACCGCTGCCAAACACAGCTCCGAAGGCAGCCCAACGCAGCTCTATACCGCTGCCAAACGTAGCGTCACTTGCTGCCAGACATAGCTTTATACCACTACCAAACGTAGCTTCACTCGCTGCCAGACGCAACTCTATACCGCTGCCAAACGCAGCTTCACTCGCTGTCAGACACAACTCTAACTGCCGCTAGACGCAGCTCACAAACACTGTGTTCAAACGTAGATTTCATTCCAGAATACAGGATTTGCGTTTAACTCATTCAAACACGAGCTAAACGGTTTCAAAACCGTTTTCCACGATCTGAGGGGATCACAACTCCACTCAGGAGTGATTTAAGGGGCGGTTACATTCCATTAGCCCCACTTAGGAGCGAATTAAGGAGGTGGTTACACCCCTTAATCCTCTATAAATAACTAAGAAATCAGCTTAGTTAAGGGCTGGCATTCTCGGATCTGGGACTTGGCAGCAAAGGGAGAGATCTTGGAGCATCATAGATTGAGAGATCGACATTCATCCTTTGGAGCATTCCTTGAAGCCTTCGGCCTTGGCTTGAGAACCGATTCTCGGTTCAAATCAACTCTTTTTCAAGAGTTTCCAACTCATTCAGAGTTATCAACTGGTCCAGAGTTTCAAACTTGCCATGCAAGTCCTCCACAACGTCAAATCGTGAGGAGGAGATATCGTTCCAGTGAATCAAGATATTCGGATCGTCAACGAGAAGCAAACTCGACGCAAGCATTCGAGGGAGGCATCTCATCGCTACCGTGAAGAACCCAGATTTAAACAAAGGAGAGGATTCAGATCAATTCTCTTCTCTTTTGTAATCAGGAAATCCAAATTGTATTCGATTTTGAGAGAATACAAGTCAATTTTCTTTCACTGTCTTTTTACTACAAATTTTTCCACAAACAATCTCCTTGGCCCTTGTACTTCTCAACATGCGGCATCTTGAACTTGGCACAAGGGGGCATTCATGATCTACTCAGTGAGCAGAGTGTTCACCTTGATGGCGTCTGCTAAAATTTTAATTTTCTAGTGGTAACTGGATGCAATATTAGTTATGGAAGGGCCTGGAACAGTGTGAGGGTGTGTCGGGGGCCACATGATGCTATCCACGTGGTGCGCTCATGGCTACCATGACCGAAGTTGGGACTTTCCCCCCATTGCTTCTAGGTACTGCTAAGGTTGTTAAAGAGTAGTAGTGAAACAAGCCTGTTAGCGAAGCAGGGGCGGGGTGTACTCAGTATAATCCTCCTATATTCTTTGCTCAGCCTAACCTATAGGAGGAGGAGAATGAACACCTAACACATAAGAAGAGGAGGTGGAGTAAACGATGGAGAAGGTTGTTGGGGAGGAATTCGGTTGAGGAGTTCATTTGTGAAGGAAGCGAACTGTTGCTAAAGAGATTGGGAAATTCTTTGGGTAGATTCCTCCAGTTGGGATTGAGTGACATAGTCAATCCTTTTTTTTAATGGATGAAATGTTGGATCAACCTAGATGATCGAAACCAGCCATGTTGTGCAAAAAAGAAAAAGAGGCTCCATGGTGGGTGCCAAGTTGTTGATGAAAGTGATTAAATAGTGGGTTAACTATGGAATTTTTATTGAGGACGCCTTTTGACATGGCCCTCCTTAGGAAGGGTAGCGTCGATGTTGCTCGAGTCATCATGCCTAGGATGGAGTCAATCTGATGCTTAGCTAGTAACACTAGTTCTAGATTTATTATTTTCAATTGATTGTATATGCATAAATTTTAATTTAATATTTAGAATCCATCTTGTTAAGCTATGCTTTTTTAATTAAATTGATAGGTTATGCATATTAATCCTATAAATGAATATTAGAAAAAAGAGTAATTTCTAGATCTAATAAAAAGTAGAATCTATTCTAATTTCCTTGTTTAATTCTCTTGCTCTTTCTCTCTCTCTCTCTCTCTCTCTCTCTCTCTCTCTCTCTCTCTCT
>BQKN01061771.1:23611-39338 GCA_022839385.1 Asparagus kiusianus
GCGGGGTTGAAGCTCTGAACTCTCCCCTCAAAAGTGCGAACTCTGGATTGAATTGAATCCTTTCCCCCTAAAATCGTGGAGCAGATTCACAGATACCTTGCGGAACCAAAAGAGTTAAAGATGAAGTCCGTGCTGTGGGTGTTCTATTTTCAGCTAGAGAGGTTGTCTTCATCAAAGACTCAAAGTATAGCAGTCGAACTTATTTATCAATTGTCGATGCTATTCATCCCTTGGTAGTTGAAATTCTCAGGAACGCCGAAGTACTCAGAATCCGTTGGTCAGATTAATTCTTACTTCTGATAACTAACCATTAGTAATTGCAATGGGTGTGCTCACATGACACGTTTGCTATAAATATCTATTATAGTGGAGTCCTGGTCAACTAGATCTTGGAAGACGATTGACAATCTCTACAATTCCTATCTTTGTGAAATACAAGGGAGACAAGAAAACGGCAATTGAACTATAGAAAATTACTCTTCATCACTGCTACATCTAGCAAAGTGGGGAAGGAGAGAGATCATGGTATCAGTGAGCTACCTTGAATAGCTCCTTCCGCTTGCGCTTTCACTTATTTGTCTCTGTGACTTACTCGCACAACAAACTTTTCATATTCCTTCCCTCTAACTTGGCTCTGTCAAGCTCAACAGTTAGCACGTTGATAGTACTGTGAAGCTTCTCGCACTTCAGTTGAGAGCTCTCCAACATGAATGATAGGCAATGTTGATTCCTCCTTAAGGCAATGATTCACAACCACAAGCCCCTAGACCATCTGAAGAGGCTAGCCATCATTTACCCTTGGATGACAAAAGGAAGAAAAATTGTAGATGAATAGGATCCTCTCTACTATTTATAGAAGGAGAGGACCGATTGATGCTTGACACGAGACATTGACCTTTAAACTATGAGAGATTCAATGGAAAATGTCAACTGACTTAAACTGCTATGAATTCTAACATGACCATATGAATTCTAAAGATGTTTGAACTGCGATCAAGTGCAAGCATGGAGATTGAAAGCTATGCTCATAACAAACTATGCTCAGGTCAGTTTGGCTATGCTTAGAATAGCCACACCCAAAACTAGCTCAGCTGCTCTCATAATAGCTATCCCTAGAATAGTTCGATTATGCTGGGTTAGCTATGCCCAAATCTAACACTAGTACAAAATAGGACAGTCCAAACGGTTATTACAATCGTTTGGACAAGTAGAAATAGCCCAAACGGGTATAACCATTTGGGATAATAAACCCAAATGGATAAATCCGTTTGGATTGTTAAAAATCCTAAACGGCTGAACCAAACGGTTTTAACTGTTTGGGATATCTCAACCCAAACGGTTAAAACCGTTTGGGAGTTTTTTTTTTCAAAAAAAATAAAAGCCTTTTTTTTCCTTTCGTTCCCCCCACAATTTTCATTCCAGCGCCAGATTTGAGTCATCCCAAAATTTTCGTCCCAGCGCCAAATAAAAGTCATCCCCAAAATTTTCGTCCCAGCTCCAAATTAAAGTCATCCCCAAAATCCCTAACCCCCACCGCACTCTCAAATCCCTAACCCCCTCGACTTCACCTCATCCGACCCCGTCGAAGTCCGACTGCTGCCGCTAGCCAACGCACCTCATCTTCGCCTCATCTTCGTTCGCCAAGGGCCCCCTCATCTTTGCCGTGGGCCATCGTAGCCCCTCCGCCTCCCTCATCTTCACTGGCGCTCCTCCGCCTCCACCGTTTCCATCAGTTATATTCAGAAACTGAATACGAGGTATACACAAAACCCCTCAAAGTTCTCCTTTTACAGCCTCAGTCCTTTACCCAGCTCTTACAAGAATTCCCTGGACAATTCCAGCGTAAGATCCATGCCCCTCAGAATCTTTAAGCACTCATTCCCCCTCCTTCTCCTGCTAAGCACATTAAGGCCTTTCTTGCGCGCCGCCACGGCTCGGTGAAGCACAATGAGGCTTCCATCCCCCAGGGGAGCGAGGTTGAGCTGGGCTTTGATAAGACTTTCAGGATCTCGAAGTAGTTCTTCTCAAAGTACGAGCCTGGTGAAGATGTTGGGAGAGGACATTTCGGGTATACTTGCACAACCAAGTCTAAGAAGGGAGAGATGAAGGGGGAGGAGGTGGCCATCAAGTTCATTCCCAAAGCAAAGGTTTGTCCCTCTCCGGAATGAGATCAGGTGTGGATTCAGATCTCATAATATTGTGTCAATAGCACCAATATAATCAGATCCGATATGCTGCTTTATTACTGTTTTCTTTTACATTGTTATCCATTTGTTGTAGATTATAGTTCCTTATTTTCATTATGTAGCTGTTAAGGAAAAATATCTCAATTGATAGCTCTTACATCACAATCTTCCTCATAACCTTGAGTTGCTGAGTATTGTAGTTTGTTTTTTCTTCCTATTTTTTGTTCCTACATAGAAAGCTGCGGCAGGCAGATCCGAAAAACTTAAGATGGAGATGTATCTGATGAGCCGATGGTCATCATAGCTAAAGCAAGAATGAGAAAGTTCAGAGCAATGAACAAGCTTAAGAAAGTAGCCTTGAAGTTGAAGGTGACTGATACTCATCCATTGTTTTTACCAAAAGTTTACCATTCAGAATTTATTTATTAACAATGGAGTATTGTACCCGGGCGATATGGACGGCCGACTGTGGTACTGTTAACATATCCTAATGTTTTCTACTTCTGTATTTGCATGTCTTAATATTTTTCACACATTAGGAATTTATAAAAACTGTAGTAGTTGTTCTCAGGCATCTATTCAACCTGGTGGAATAGATACATTTGAGCATCGAAACATCAAAGGGCTAAACAGGTCCATTGTGGGCTCTGTGACATCTAGCAATCTCCTCAATCCTTAGGTAACACACATCATTATGCACTAGAACATCCTAGATTTGCAATATTTATATGTATGTATAAATGTTCTGTATACTCGAATTACATACGAGAGAATCCTAAATCTTGCAGTATATGTTTATTTGCGAAATATGGTTTGATTTGAGTTGAACATCCACTATCTAAGAGGTTTTGTCAAAATGCACTAGGCAACATGTTTCCTTTATAAATTAATGAGCCAATTGTATGTTAACCTTATACATATTGGAGAATGGGTGGTTCGCGGGGCGTGCATGTTAAACACTTTTCTTCTTTTTCACATTGTAGCAATTTGTTGTAGAGTTTATAGATTAGAAGCATTTGGGATATCATACTGCATATGTGGACATTCTGCTTACTTTACATAAGTTTAAGGATTGTAAATTACAGCTATAGTCTGGTGAAGTTTACAAGTTTGATTTGGGATTAATCTTTGGATGATAATTAAAGGATAAGGGAATCGGTTGTGTAGGAATTTAACAAGAAAGCTGGAGAATTTCAGTTAACAAGTGCTTTTTCATTTTTACTAGTGTTGTAATTGTGCATTTGTTCTTGCTAACAGTTTGTTTGCCCTCTTATTTGCTTGTTTAGGATGATCTATCTTTCAAGCTTGAGTATGTGCATCCTTACTTGGATGGCGTGTATAATGGTGCTCAGCAATTGCCTACTGGTGCTTTGAGCATGGATGGACCTCCGACAACCTTGAGTGGTACTAGTGTTGATCGTATGGCATTTGCACAAGCAAACATTACTTGTGACAACATAAAGTTTGTCAATAGTGCAATTGTTGGTGAAAGGAATGTGTTTCAGGTATCATGTCCTCTTACTAATCGTTGCTTCCAGTTTTATAGAACTGTTAACAGCAATTCTTCATATGCATCACTGTTTTTCACCTATGAAGAATTGCATGACATAAACTATTTTTCACCTATTTACTTAATGGAATTAGCTGGCCAATATAAGCCGTTGGATAGTTGCAAATGATAAAAAAAAGCCAACTTCAATGTGATATTGTGTAATAAGCATGTTACTAGTGTTTTTTTCCCCACAGGCGTTATTTAGGAACATCTACCCTTAGGAATGCCTGTAAGAATGGATATCTTACCATATCATTTTAATAATATTTATGCATCTTATGTGATTCTTATTTATTTTTTTCGTTTTGCTTCTCTCCAATAATCACATATATCATATATCTTGATTCTCTATATTTTCTAAATTACAGCTAGATCAAGGCTTGGGAATTAGTACCAATTTCCCATTCTTCAACCATCATCAGCTCACACTAACCAGATTCACTCTTGGAGGACCTTATTCTATACGGGGATACAATATGGGTGAGTTGAGTGCATGTAGGAATATTCTTGAGATATTGTGTATTTATATGTTTTCGATTTCATTGTGAGATATTGAGAAATCATTGTGTGAGATGTGTATATTAAATGTAAGCAGAATAATATTGGATATAACACCGTTTGAGACATTTTTGTGTATGTATATGTTTTTTATTTCATTGTGAGATATTGAGAAATCATTATGTGAGATACGCATATTAAATGTAAACAGGTAGATAAATAAAACAACCAAAATTAAAAAAAAATGCTAAAAATCAACAGGCCAAACGGTTGAAACTATTTGGGCAGATTTTTGTCCAAACGGTTTCCACCGTTTGGGCAGTTTTTACATCCCAAACGGTTGAAATAGTTTGGGATTTATCCTAAACGGTTGTAACTGTTTGGGCTTTGCCCAAACGGTTGTAACCGTTTGGGACTTTGCCCAAACGGTTATAACCATTTGGGACTTTGCCCAACGGTTACAACCATTTGGACGTCCGTTGGGGAAAACTCATCCCCAACGGCTTTAGCCCAAACGGGTTTTTCTTTCGCCCTAACGGTTGTAACTGTTTGGGAGGGGGTTTTCCCAAACGGTTCCAACCGTTTGGGCTGTGCTGTTTTGTACTAGTGTAAGTTAGCTTTGTTCAATATAGCTACACTCAAATCGCCAAGTGCATAACTAGATGAAATTCCTCTAAACTAGAAATACATCATAAACTACTTGCAGAAACAAAACATTTATAGTTGACCAAAGAATCACACTAAATAAATAGATGGAGGGCATAGTTCCCTCGTGTGACCATGGGTAAAAGATGATCCATCGACAAAACCTGGCAAACCATTAGGGATTCGGGGGTAAAATTATAAACAAAGTACCGGCTATTGTACACGCTTACAAGCGAAAATGAGCATCCCCTCACTAAAACAAAATCTAGAAGGACTATTTGGGCGAAACCACATAGGATAACTTGTGAAGACGTAGAAGCTACCCACGTGAGCAGGAGGACGCTTGCACGCGTAAACGCGGAAGTGAACGGACGTGGGGACCCACGTCATGTGAATAATTCTTCACGAGAGAATTATGTTCAGCGGGTAAAGAGGCCCACCCGACTGGAACAATATAAATACCCTAAAGTTCCTAGTTTTTTGTGAGCGAAGGCAGAGAGGAGAAATAAAGAACCGCGGCGGCTGTTTTGTGTGCAAAAGGAGTTTTGTGCAAGAGAAAAGTTGGTTGATTCCTTTCTCTTTTGGCAGCGCGCAGGCAGAGAAGAGCAACGCGACATATTATTTTTGGGCTACGTGTAACAGAGAAAATTGCAGAGAGTGCGGCTGTTCCGTTGAGAGAGTATTTGTAGTTTGTTTGAGGGTTTAGGTTGTGAGATTGTAAACCCTAATTGTATTCTCTCCCTTTAATAGTAGATCATCCCCCTCCTTGCCCCGTGGACGTAGGAAATTTATCGAACCACGTAAAATTTATGTTCTTACCGTGATTTGTAATAGCTTGCAGGTTCCCTCGACAGGTCAGTCCTAGAACTGATGAGAGGAAGAGCTGATATCTCATTTTGTTAAGATATTTTGCTTTCGGTTCTTGTTTTCTTTGTGAAACAAAATTTTTGTTATGATCTAATCTCTTATTGTGCACCTTACGCACCGGAGGTGCTGCCGAAATTTTTGCTGTGTACAACAAGTAGTATCAGAGCTCCGGGTTAGACTTGGGAGCTTGTTCGAAGGATTCGCTGCTAGATTCTTATTTGAAGAGTTAAATCTACGACATGGGTGAAATAAGCACATCGGGATTGTCTCTTACGAAGACGATACATAGTTTGATCATCAATAATAAGAAGATCGATGTTCCGAAGTTTGATGGCAAGATCAATTTCGGTTTGTGGAGGTGCCAGGTGATGAATGCATTAGACGCTCAAAACTTGGAAGAGACTCTTGAGTTGTAAGAGAAACCTGCTGATATGGAAGAAAAAGTTTGGAAGAAAATGAATTGTAGGGCGTGTGGAGTTATTCGGTCATGCTTGACACCGGATCTTATTTATGATGTGATGAACGAGACGTCAGCGAAGAAGATGTGGGAAACACTCAATGAAAAGTATCTTACTAAAAGCATTGAGAGTCGACTTCACTTGAAGAATAGGTTTTACCAGTTCAAGATAAAGAGGGGAGTTTCCATCAGGGGCATGTTAATAACTTCACGAAGCTACTTTCAGATATGGCCAATGTGGATATCATGGTTGAGGATGAAGATAAGGCGATGCTACTTTTGTGTTCATTGCCCGAGGATGATTATGGTATCTTTGTTCTCACTATGATTAATAGAAAAACTAATGTTAGCTATAAGGAGGTGACCTCAGCATTGGTGAATTAGTAGTTTAAGGCCGTGGTTCAAACCGAAGCAGGAGGTCGCAGTCTAGAGGTACACATCGTGGGATTCATAGGAATCAGTGTACTTTTTGTAAAGATGATGAACATTAGAAAGCTGAATGCCCAAAGTTAGATCGAGCTAAGAAGAATAAGGGGAAAGCTGTACAAGCTTCAGAGGTGAATGTTGTCAAGACTAGTGGCAACAATTCAGATTCGGATTCTTCAGGCTATTCGTTATCCGTACTACCGTCAGTTTGTGTTGCCAACTCTATAGAGTGGATGTTGGATTCTGGTGCTTCTTACCACGTTTGTCCTAGGAGGGATTGGTTCCCCAGCTTTCAGGTGTTGGAAAGAGAGGATGATGTGCTCATGGGTGTTTGCGTCAGGAACACTTCTGTTGTAGAATTCATTATAACTGTTTATCGATTACAATAAACACAAAAGAGTGAGCTTCGTACTTTGTAAACCTACTCTTTACAACAAAAATCAAATTACAAGCTCCTTAGAAACAAACGCAGGATCGTTGTTTGGATAGCTGCTTGCGCAGGATTTTTGCTAATGCCGGGAGTACGTTAGCTCGTGGACCAATGATTCATAGATTCTAATCAAATTGTGAAGGTTTTGGGTATTCTTCCTTCATTATAAGCAAGAATAAAATCAGTGAATATCTTATCGAAGTAAGACAAATACTCTTCTCGAGATTAAGTCGAAGCTTAAATCTTAAGAAATCGCCAAAAAGCTCAAGATTATCTGCTCTAATCTGCTCTCTTCTGCTTAGATAGCTATCAATGATGTCTCTAAGGGGTATTTATAGCCTCCTTGGATGATAACTAAAGAAAATAACTGATCAGTAATTGCCCCTTTGGGCGCGACAGTTGCCGCTGTCATAGTCAAAGGGATGGTTACGATGTCCCTTTAGGCGCGGCAGTCGACACTATCATGGCTAAAGGGACGGTTACAGCCGCGTCCGCACGATCTTACAACCACTCTTCCATAACTTTTAACCACTTTTTTCGTGGTCTAACCGCTTGACTACGTCAGCACACGTCTCCTTTTTATCATGGCACCACGTAGACTTTAAATATCATTGTATAACTATTTTACAATTGCGCGGCAACTTCCCCATAGCTTGCGCGATACCAACTACTGTCATGCCTATGCGCGGCAGCAAGCACTACCGTGCCTATGCACGGCAGCAAACAGTGTCGCGCCCACACGCTGCAATTTTCATTGTTCTATGAATTCACATTGTTTTGTGTTGATTCACAGATCCTCTTGCTTCCTTTGGCTTTGGATGATCCTTTATGACTTAGATAATGACATTCATTATCTCCTCTTTGTCTTGAGTTGTATTTGGATATCTATAAGTTTTTTTAGATGCCTACAGATACCCCCTCCAAAGTGTCTCAGACTCATTCTTTTATAGAGGAGTCCGGGACACTTTGGATAAGACAGGTCTTATTTGCAATCCCTTCAGTATTTAGTTAAGGAGATCGTGTAGAAGGACCTGTGAATAGCTTCAACTCTTGACCTCTTAATCTTTTAGTCTACTCAGTGCTTTGTAGAATAGCTTCAACTCTTGACCTCTTCATCTTTTAGTCTACTCAGTGCTTTGTAGAATAGCTAAAATTCTTCTGGTGCTGCATTTATCGCTTGACCGTTGTCAAAATCTTGAACTGAACTTGATGTTTTGATTTGTGAATTTAGTTCTTGTTGCTGAACCGATATTGAACTGATTATCAACACGTCGGTTTATACTCATACGTTGGCTGGAATCTATATAGTTTAAGCTCATGCGCGCCAGCGTCGACTGCCGCGCTAATGCGCGTCAGCGTCGACTGCCGCGCGCGAGCGCATCAGCATCAATTGCCACGTGCAGAGGTGTCCAGTCGGGTTTATAATTCAATCATTGGGCCTTTTCGGGTCATTCTTCCCCGCTCCTCTGAGTTCGAAACTCTACCCAAACACCTATAAAAGCATTCTTCGACTCTTCTCCTCCCCATCTCTTCGAAGTTTGTCAATTTTTGTTCGAGCAAAGTTAGGATTTGTTCGGGTGATTTTCTCAAATTTTAACATCTTCTTCGGTTCTCTCATCCCTCAGGCTTGGTTCACCTTTGATTTGTGGTAAAACCGAACCCATATCCTCTCTAATAGATTCGTTTTACCATTTGTGCTTGAGATTTCACCCGCAACCCTAATTTCTTATTTTTTTAGGTCTTTTTCATCATGTCTCCAAACAAGGCTCGTGTTCCCAAGGGCAAATCAGTGGCTCAAGCATCAGAGGATGTTGAGGCCGCTGCTATATCATTTGGAGGTAACGTTTTCTGCCTTTTCTTTATCTAAAAGTTACGATTTTGTGTACGTGTCCTCGTTTGTCTCCTTTGAGAGTCATCCAGGAAGAGTCGACATCCTCCTTCGAGGGGATTGACACTACAAAAAAGGAAGAAAAAAAGAAAAAAAATACATATCTTGCTTGATCAAGACATGTACCTCAGCAAAACTACGAGTTTTGTTCAAACTCGTGGTTTTCTAAAGCTAACAGCCGC
Source organism: Asparagus kiusianus (assembly GCA_022839385.1). Taxonomy (NCBI): domain Eukaryota; kingdom Viridiplantae; phylum Streptophyta; class Magnoliopsida; order Asparagales; family Asparagaceae; genus Asparagus; species Asparagus kiusianus. The sequence continues at coordinate 32,743 of BQKN01061771.1, forward strand.
TGCTCCATTACCGCGGTAGCAGGTACTGCCGCGGCTTAGCACGGCAGCAGACACTGCCACGGTAACGCGTGGTAGTGAACACTACCGCGGCTACTAAGAACAATGCATTTTGTTCTTTTAGCCTCCTCTTTATTCAACTGTGTTCCAATTTTATTTGTACTCCACATTCCTTCTGTTGCTCTTTCTGGTGAAGAAAATATCGGTCAAAGTAGCACTTTTCAGGCCTCTTCTGATGGTGAATTTCTGGTCAAAGGGGCCCGTCAGTTTAATGAGGATTATGCTGACAGCATCCTTGAGCTGATTTATGAGGGAAGTCGTCGTACATTACATCAGTTACTAACTGACTCACCCCTAACACCTGTTCTAGACTCTACTGAACCATTAAGAAAGCCTGATTATCTTTTCTGGGATTCAGTTGAAGATCCTGATACCCTTTGCTGTGGTCCCGTGGCATGGTTGAATGAATATGATAGGGACTTTCTGTTTCTTCCTCCGTTTCCTCAACACTACTCATTTTTGCAATTACGAAATTTAACCGTATCAAGGAAGATGACGTGGCACTTGACAGAAGACCATGAACGTATTCATTGTGGGTTTATTGGTAGGGATATCAAGACTCCTGGTTCTAGTGGTCGAGAAACAATTCGTGGTCTTCACCCTGGGGTGCTTGGACCAGATAGTGCACCTCAATACGAATTGATGATAAGGGCCAACACTGTGAAGAATCGACTTGCTCGAATAGGCAGAGAATTCCCCCTCAAGAAGTTTAGATGTTTTGGTCGGGTTCATTCGCTCGTGGACAAATGGTGGACCCGGATGACTAGCTCCGTACTTGGATGTTGGGGTCAAGAATTAGCTGGTATAGGATTGGATATCCCGATTCGAGCCAGCATGTACGGTCTTCCGATAAGCGTGGATCATTTTCTTGCTTTGTTTGGGTCTTATAACCCGGATACGAACACGTTCTTCATTAAGTATGGGGAATTAGGACTTCCATTCTACGAGATGATGAAAGTGTCAGGATTACCGATGGGGAACATCTCGTACCAAGAGTACTTTCCTTCCAACCGTCAACTTCAGGGAATGAAGAGAATGGGTCCTGTGGTTTACAACATTCTTTGGGAATTGACTTGCCATTATCAAACGGCGATAGCAAGAATTGAAGTGAAGAGCAAGAAAGCTGCTCATATTAGTTTAAAGCAATTCGCCGATTACTTATTCCAGAATCTTGAAAGTTCGACTGGTAAAATAGTCTGTGAATCGCCTACACTGACCTCCTCTAATGTTAATAAGCTGATCGTGAAGATCAACACTCAGTCTTATGCAACTGGATCATCTGAAGGTATTTTCCCGAGCGGTATGAAATTCAGGACCTTCTTGTGGCAAGCCACGAAACAGATGAAACCTGAGACCCTTCTCGCTAGCTATTTAGCCATATGGTTGAAGAAGTGTGTAGTACCACACCAGTCTTCAGATGCTCTCCATCTTGAAGTTTTGTTTCCTACCTTTCAATTAGCCGTCGGAGGTGAACTATCTTTGCTCTCAGCCATGATTGCCGACATCCATAGCAGCCTAAGCAACTTAGCTAACATCTTCACAAAAGTGGACGCCCAGCCTTCAAGTAAAATTTCTATGTCAAGGATAGAACTACCATATACATATTTAATGGTGTGATTGGTCCTCTACCGAACCGATATAATGTCGGCTCCTGACGTATCTGATCTAGAAATTCCTCTATTACAGCTTTTAGAAGGATATAAATAGTTGAGTCCTTCCTGACAATGGCTTAATGTGGTGAGACAGTTCAAAAACGCTAAATGTTAGGAGTTTTATAAATTTTCTGGCGCATATAATGACATGCTCACTGATGAGGAAATGCCTGGGACTAATAGGACTTCTCTAAATATGGGCGGTTTTCATTGGCTCATGAACATCCGACCGGGTTACGCGGTTTTTCGGTCAAAAAAATTTGTAGAATCGAGCCTTACCTTCCTTGTAGATTCTCACGACAATTTGGCTACGATCAGTTATACGTCGGGAACCCAAACAAATGGCTAACAACTTGTGGAGGTCTCATCAATGGGGTGCGGGCTTGGTTTTGGAATGTCATCGGTTATACCGGGGCTCATTTTATGTTGCCAGTTGCTGAACCCAAACTTCAAATGACTTTTCTATATTGCCGATGGTTATTAGCCGCCAACATGCCCGTTAAGAAGAAGCAAATTTCTGAATTAGAAGTCGAAGCTGCTTCTCGGTTAGCTACTGAAGTTGTCTGGAAGACTATATCCTCCAAGGGAAAGAAAGAGTCGACCGCATCTTCCTGAAAAGGGAAACAAACACCTGACTCAGATGAGAGCGACGAATTTGATACATCTGACGAGGAGGATGAAACTGAGGATGAAGCAGAAACTGATGTTCCTCCTTCTTCTGTAGCCCACCGGACTCGTCGTGTTTCTTTGCCCAAATCGCCAAGTGCTCCTTTAAAACCAACACAAATGAAGGAAAAGAATATTCCTTTGTCATTTTCCAATAGGATGATTGTCAGATGGCCTGCCCGGTTAGAAGAAGAGGAAGAAGAGGAGGACACCACACCACTCATTAGCAGGAAACGACCCCGATCTCCCATTTCTTCTGAAGCTCAACCCCGACCTTCTCAAGGGACTGAACTACGCACGAAATTTTGTCATGAGAGTTCTGAGATTCCAAAAGATGCTTGTTTACCTAAGAGAATTAAGAAGACTACTCATCGACCATGCAAACCTCCCCATGTATCTGAAGAGGAGTTTACCCACGACTTTTCAGTTGACGAAGGAGGTAAAATCTCATACGCATCTCTCTTTCGTTGTTTTATTTTCAAACATAAAACTTTATTTCTTCCTTTTTCTCTTGTAGGGGGGCAAGAAGAAGGAGAAATTGTGGCTGAACCTTCTTCCCCTGGCTTAATGGAAGTTGATGAACCAAGTTTTACTCAACAAGTGCATAAAGCAATGAGTGATGAGCCCGTCGGTGTAGACGTCACTGTTCCTTCTGTCACTGCATCAACCTCGCCAACCGCCAACACAGGTACAAATATTTTCTCATTTGGAGGACAATTCTGAGAAATAAGTGAATCAGAACATGTACCTTTTCTGCTCACATGTGCACATTATCTTCTTTTAGTTGAACTAAAGGAGGTAGATGTGAGTAGTAACATTGCTGATCCCACAGCTGTCGTTGGAGGTAATTTCTAGTTTTATTCATTTTGGTTCATTCTTACCTCTACGTATATACTGATGAGTCTTTTTGTTCTGTAGATATTCCTTTAGATGAGTCAGGAGAACAAGAAATTACTCATGACGTGGAGATCGAAGACTTTATTGAACATAATTTCAATCTTAATTTCTCCGAGGATGACCATCAACGTATCTCCAATCTGTTGTCTGACAAAACCCCAACTGCTACTACAGGACCAACTAATAAAGTTGGTTCAACCGAAGTAGGTCTATCAGAGGGTATGTACTTCTGAACTTAAACTTTCAGTTGACTTTTTGTTCTTCTTATCTTAGTAAGAATTTCAATTGTAGGACGAACTTTTGAAGTTGATGCATCTACTATCATTGGTGCCTCTGATCACCCTGAAGGCTTTGGTTTCCTGCTTTTAACAGGTCCTCCGCCTGAAATCGAACAGTCAATTAGTGCTCCCCTAACTTACGACATTGTTGAAGCTGAGCCTGTTGTTATGTCTGATCCATCTCCACTTGCTCACAAAGTTGAAGTGTTGAAGTCAGCCATAAAAAAGAAAGTTAACCCAACCTTTGCTCAACTCGGTATGTCTTGTCTTTAATATGTTTTGTATTTTGATTCACGCCTTTGGAATATTTATCCATCCTTATCTTGTTTGTAGAATCCACTTCTAAGGGGTTTATAGATCTGGATCCGAAGCCTTCAGAAGCTGCAACTGAACAACTGTCTGATGTGGCAAGTTGATAATCACATTTTATTACAGTTTTATACCCTCATTATCTATTTTATATGAATAAATATACTACTAATAATTATTTTTATCTTTAATTGCAGGTTAATGAAGAATAAATCTCAAAACTCTCATCTCTCAACAAAAAGCCCTTGATTTAATGAAGAAATGAAGCCCATGAAGCCAAATGAATTATTTCAAATAGTTAATGAAGAAATAAATCAAAGCCCAGTGGAAAATTAAGAGAAAATGCCAAAGTCCAAATGTTGAAGCCTAAAAAGCTAAGAAAAAGTCCAAAGGCCCAAGCCCAAGAACAAACACAAGAGGATCTGCGAACAGCAACAGGAGAAAGGCTCACATCGATGCCAGCATCGATAGTTATCGATGCTAGCATCGATGCCTTTATCGATGCCAGCATCGATACACCTATCGATGCTGGCATCGATACGACGTAGAGTTAGTTACAGATCTATGGCTAAAAATTAATATTTTTGGATAAGATTTCAATCCAATGGCTCTCATTCACTGATGTTTACTATAAATATGGGTAGAGAGTGAGGGGTTAGAGGAGTGAAAAATTTTGTAACTCCATTTGGAGAGGAGGGCTACTCTTAATTGAGAAGGCCTTTCAAAAATTATAATTTTTATTGTAATTAATAATAATAATTTTTTCTCCACTTTAAATTTTTCTTTTCTCCTCTTTGTTGAATGTTGAGGATGGAGATGAACAGAAATTTGAAGGTTTGTATTTCTTTTATTTTCCTCTTTTATTTCTTTTTAGTAATTTCTTTATTATTGCTTATTAGTTAGATTTACATTCATGCTTGTAATGTAGATTTATTTTCTTGTATTTTTATTTCTTTTTGCACTTTAATTTGTAGAGTAGATTTATTTTCTTGTATTTAATTTTTGTAATTTATTTTGTAGTTTAGATTTTAATTCTTTGTAGTTAGATTTATTTCTTGTTCATAGTTTAGATTTTTATTTTCTTTTTAATTTTGTAATTAGTTCTTTTTCTTCTTGCTTTTATTTCTTAAGATGTGAAATTAATTCTTGTAGGAATCTTAGAATTTTATGAAACTAGTTTAATTTCTTTTATATTGTATGGATTATTCTCTTATACTTAAAATATTCATGTTTAGGATAATCAACTAGAAAACTAATCGGTACAAGAAGAATTTGATAATCTATGCTTATCTTAAATGGTTTGATAGGTTATGCTTATGACTTCTAGGATTACTATCTTGTTGTTATTATTATCATGAATAGTAATTTTGACTTAGATGATAATTTGATAGGCTATACTTTCTTTAAATAGTTTGATAGTCTATGCTTAATAAATCTAAGTTAAAATATAATAAAGAGAATAGTTTGTATTTTATAATTGAGATTAGCTAGTGGATTCAATTCTAGATTTCTCATATCTTTAATTGAATCCTCCATCTTGACTTTCTTAAATTTTCTTTTCATTCTTGATTTTATTACTTGATTTTATTCATTCTTCTTTCTTGCCTTGTGATTTTATTTATTCTTTAATTCTTTCTTCTCTCCTCTATAATTCAATTTATTGGCTCTTGCATATATTCACAACAATCACTCATCACAATCATACTTATTCTTTAATCATATTTTGCCATGCACACAACATAAGAACCTATTCTAATAATCTCTTAAAATCACCTTCCTCGTGGGATCGATAACTTTTTATACTATAACTTGATCAATTGTGCACTTGCAATTTTGGTAAATAATTATGCCGCATCAAGTTTTTGGCGCCATTGCCGGGGAAGGTGCTAAAATAGGATTTTATTATTTTGATTCTTTAACTTGTGTGTGTTTTTGTGAAAGAACTATTTGGAGATTAAAGATCAAGGATTGGAGATTAAGGAATTGGAGATTCACTTGTGGTAAGTCTTCTTCCTAATATTTTCAATTCTACACCTTTAGTTAGTTTCTCACAATTAGAGACAAATAGGATTTAAAAAAAGAAATTTCATTTTCGTCGACCATAATAAAATTCACCCTCCACTTGAATAAATACTAACAAGATAATAAATTCAAACAATATTCCTCCTTCTCATCTGTTTGATTGTTAACCCTAATTAAAAAAAAGATTTTCCTTTCACCATCCTTTTTTTAGTCGCTTTTATTTCCCAGTGTTGCATTTCATATAGTTAGTAGGAATTCACCAAAGTGATTTGAGTATCTTGGTTTGGCACACACTTGAAAATATTTTTAAGGGCAAAATCTCATAATCAAGATAAGGTGGGGGGTTTCATCACCCTTTCCTTAGCCCAAAATCATTAATTCCTCACTAATAACCCAAGCCTAATAAAACTCATTAGACATTGGCCCTAAGGAATCGAGCTCAATAAGGAACAAAGAATCTTTAGGTGAACCGGTTTAAATTTTCTTAGATTAGTTGGTGTCTAAGGTAAGGTTTAAGGGTTGCGTAAAGCACTCTGCAAGGAACGAGGTAGTTAATTGATCTCTGATCAACCTATGTTCCTATCCTTACCTGGCTAACTAACCGAGTAAAAGTTTTATCTTTTTACTTAAGGAATTTTTCGTTAGGAGCTGGTCTAACTGAGTTAGGCTTAACCCTAGAGTTTAGAGTGATTGCAAAGTGATTGTTTTTTTTTCT
>BQKN01061771.1:45516-63772 GCA_022839385.1 Asparagus kiusianus
ATATATATATATATATATATATATATTTATATATATTAGAATTTTGTTATTAAAATATTTTTTTCTTTTCTTTCTTTTTTTCTGTAGATGCCCCCCAAAAAGAAATCCTGAGCAAGTTCATCATCTTCTGATCCATCTGATTTCGACATAGCTAGACCCACTATTTTAGCCAGAATTGTGGATCTTAATGTTCATTTTGAGAGAGGATTTCAGATGAGTGCTTTACAGACATATCAATCCACAATCACCATGTTAACTGCAGTAGGTCTTAGGAGCATGATAACTAAACCCTTAGCGAAAGCAAACATTTTCATTAGTCCATGAGTTCTATTCTGGATGGGAAATTGACCCAGATAGAGAATTTTCAGCTTTCTCTATAGTGAGGGGTGTTAGGGTTATTTTTGATCTTTCCACTATCCGTGCTACCCTTGATCTTGCAGAACCACCCACTAGTGTACCAGATTACTTCCACTTAGCCTCTACATTCATGTCTACAACCTTGTGTGGGAGGATATTTACATCTAATTTTGGTTCAGAAAATCTCAAACCAAAATACAGATTACTTAATCTTTTCATGCACTTTGATTTGAAACCCACCACTGCATAGTTTGTCATTACCCCCCATGACATTCTCCTTCTTTATTGGATAGACACTAGTCAGCAGTTTGATGTAGCAAAGATTATATTTGTATGGATGCGCTCATCAGTGGAGGGTGTGTCGGATTGAATCAGGACACAATCTGTATCACGAACTCAGCTCATTTACCCCTATTTCATCACTAGACTCTGCCATAGATTTCACGTTCCAGCATTTGCAGAGGATAGGTTAGAAGTAGGGAAGGGGTTACTAAATGATCAGAGTGTGAGGAGGAGCATTTCAGGGCGAGATCAGTCCGGTCCTTCAGGAAGAGAGCCTCCTCAGCACCAGCCAGATACACAAGACCCTATTCGAGAGGAGATGGACAGAATGTGGAGTCGTATGGACAGGATGCAGATTCAAATGCACAGGATGCAGTGTCAGATGCACTAGATGCATGGTCAGATAGGCTACTCAACCGAGACCTTGGCATATTTGGCAAGAGGATGGCAGAGAGAACATGGAAATATAGATGGACCTCCACCTGAGCTTTATAGTTTTATCACACCGTTTCAGCCATATGTGTTCCCAGGAGAGGATGAGGCGGGACCGAGTTCATCAGCTGCCGCTGATGATGTGGATGACGATATGTCAAGAGATGAGCAGTGAGGGATGTTCTTTTTATTTTACCAAATCTTTGATTTTATTTTGGCTTGTACTAATTAAACTGTGATTTTCTGGATAGTATTTGCCTTGAGGACAATGCAAATTCTAGGTATGAGGGTGTAAGCTAGTTAGCTATTTCTTTGTAATTTTTTTATATAACATTTGTCTTTTGTTTGTTTTAGTAAAAAAATTATAAAAATATTATCACTTGCCAAATTAATAGAGTTAAGTAATAATTGATCTAATTGATAGATTTTAAATATTCTAATTCCTAGTTAGTGACATACTCAAGTTCACCTTTTATGATAACTCCAAATAAAATTCTTAAGAAATGATTTTTCAACTAGTATACTTTACTTAAGTCTTACCTTAGACTTTTAATTAAAATAATAAAATTTTTGCATGCTTAACTTAGAGTTGAAAATATTTTTTTCAAGTTATCTTGATTTACACATTTTTTTCAGACTATATACTTATACACATATATATATATTAAAAAAAACTAACCTTATAAAAGAAGAGTGCGAAAAATAGGCACCAAAAAGAAAGAAAACTCTTAAATTCAAGGTGATTCTATCTTATAAAGCCTAAGTTGACCAAGTAATTAAGCCCAAGGAGTATTTCTATACTTAATGACCTAAGCTCAATTGGGTTGGGATTCATTAGCCCAAAACTCGTTTAATGGTTACTTAGAAAGCCCGTTAAAATAGAAAACAATCACTAAGAATTAGAGAGTGAAGAAAAAAATATATATACATATATATCTATAACACTAACCATTTCTTTATATATATTGTTGTTTTGTATATATGGTCTTGAAAAATAATTTTTGATCATGAGACTTGAAAGTTATTTAAAACAAAGAGTTAGCATGTTCTTTTCAAAACTTTTATAATTAAATCTCTAAGATTTGACTTGGTTCTGTATTGCTATAATGAAAAAGATTTTCTAAGAAATTTACATTGGAGTTATATATAAAAAGTTTTCTTGATTATTAACTAGCTTCTATTAGAATGTCTAAATATATCAAAGAAAATTAGTTATTTACTGACTTATTTAACTTGGCTAGTTGACAAAATTTTGTGGGTATATTTACTGCAAACCCTCACGAGACTACAACTCGTCCACTAGGGTAACCTAGGGGTTTAAAGGCTTGTTGTATGCGCTAAATACAATCGTAATTCTTACGAAAGTGAGTTAGGATTTTCTTTTTCTTTCTTTGCTAGAGGACTAGCAAAAGTTTAGGTGTGGGGGTATTTGATAATCATATTTTATTATAGTTTTATACCCTTATTATCTATTTTATATAAATAAATGTACTCCTAATAATTATTTTTATCTTAAATTACAGGTTAATGAAGAATAAATCTCAAAACTCTCATCTCTCAACATAAAGCCCTTGATTTAATGAAGAAATGAAGCCCATGAAGCCAAATAAATTATTTCAAATATTTAATGAAGAAATAAATCAAAGCCCAGTGGAAAATCAAGAGAAAATACCAAAGTCCAAATGTTGAAGCCCAAAATAACAAAAAAAAGTACAAGGGCCCAAGCCCAAGAACAAACACAAGAGGATCTGCGGACAACAACAGGAGAAATGCTCACATCGATAGGCGTATCGATGCTAGCATCGATGCCCTTATCGATGCCAGCATCGATACGCCTATCGTTGCTGGCAGCGATACGACGTACAGTTAGTTACAGATCTATGGCTAAAAATTAATGTTTTTGGATAAGATTTCGATCCAATGACTCTCATTCACTGATGTTTACTATAAATAAGGGTATAGAGTGAGGGGTTAGAGGAGTGAAAAATTTTGTAACTCCATCTGGAGAGGAGGGCTACTCTTAATTGAGAAGACCTTCCAAAAATTATAACTTTTGTTACAATTAATAATAATAATTTTTTCTCCACTTTAAATTTTTCTTTTCTCCTCTTTGTTGAATGATGAGGATGGAGATGAAGAGTAATTTAAAGGTTTGCATTTCTTTTGTTTTCCTATTTTATTTCTTTTTAGTAATTTCTTTATTATTGCTAATTAGTTAGATTTACATTCATGCTTGTAGTATAGATTTATTTTCTTGTATTTTTATTTTTTTTGCACTTTAATTTGTAGAGTAGATTTATTTTCTTGTATTTAATTTTTGTAATTTACTTTGTAGTTTAGATTTTAATTCTTTGTAGTTAGATTTATTTCTTGTTCATAGTTTAGAATTTTATTTTCTTTTTAATTTTGTAATTAGTTCTTTTTCTTCTTGCTTTTATTTCTTAAGATGTGAAATTAATTCTTGTAGGAATCTTAGAATTATATGAAACTAGTTTAATTTCTTTTATATTATATGGATTATTCTCCTACACTTAAAATGTTCATGTTAATGATAATCAACTAGAAAACTAATCGGTAGAAAAGGAATTTGATAATCTATGCTTATCTTAAATGGTTTGATAGGTTATGCTTATGAATTCTAGGATTACTATCTTATTGTTGTTCTTATCATAAATAGTAATTTTGACTTAGATGATAATTTGATAGGTTATACTTTCCTTAAATGATTTAATAGTCTATGCTTAATAAATCTAAGTTAAAATATGATAAAGAGAATAGTTTGTATTTTATAATTGAGATTAGCTAGTGGATTCAATTCTAGATTTCTCATATCTTTAATTGAGTCCTCCATCTTGACTTTCTTAAATTTTCTTTTCATTCTTGATTTTATTTCTTGATTTTATTCATTCTTCTTTCTTGCCTTGTGATTTTATTTATTCTTTGATTCTTTCTTCTCTCCTCTAAAATTCAATTTATTGGCTCTTGCATATATTCACAACAATCACTCATCACAATCACACCTATTCTTTAATCCTATTTTGTCACGCACACAACATAAGAACCTATTCTAATAATCTCTTAAAATTACCTTCATCGTGGGATCGATAACTTTTTATACTATAACTTGATCAATTGTGCATTTACAATTTTGGTACATAATTATGCTGCATCACGAGTTTACCAACAAGTGTTATTTCTGAACAAATTCCGGTTGTTGTAGAGCCCACTACATCATCGACAGGATAAGGTAACCAAGTTGTGGAATCTTCCAGTAAACTTGGTATATTTCCGTTCGTTGCCATGTACAAGCGTATATATTTTATACATATTTTAATTGTTCTCTTTGCAGCTCCTTCATCCTTGTCTAACCGTATTCAAGCCTTATTAGCAGACGAAGACCCGTATAAATCTGTCATTTGCTCTGATCTTCAAGGTTTCATCTCTTTCTTAAATACTATGGTTGATTGAATCATCCTCAAAGGATCACCTTTTGAGCATTTTAGGAGATCTCTCGACCGCCATGTATTAGGAATTAGAGAAGACGGATATGCTGAATTAGCTGATTCGATCGAAGCTTACTTAGACAACCTCAAACAAAACATCGAACACTTGAAGGGTCTTCGTGCCAACGACGCGCCTTCTTATATTGCTTCTCGAATGGACTTGAGGCTACAGGCGTTGCGTGATTCTCGAAAATTGGCCGAATCTGATCTTCAAAAGTTAAGAGCCGGCATTAGTCAAATCAGGGTGAGTGTTGCCAAGAAGACACAAACCAAGATTGACCTGTATTGGGATTTAGAGTCGGGTCAAGCCAAGATAGCTCACTTGAAGGAGCAACTTGCGAAGGCTGAGGATGCTCAAGATATTTTGGAATCCGATCTGGCGGAAGTAACTTAAGTTGAGGCGAACATGTTTCAGCAACTGAATCTTCAGGACAAGATACTCGCCGAAAAGGAACAAGAAGCCGCCAAACTTTAAAGTGTTAACGAAGAAACTTTTAAAGCTAACTTGATAGCTGAGCTTGAACAAGCTTATACAGCAGAGCTCTCCAAACTTGAAGATCAAATTCGTTATTATAAACTGTTGTAATTTTGAGAATACATTTTTATTTTCTTCGTAGTTTTGTTTGAATGCTTCTGATGAATATTGTGAACTCTTTTGCTTATTAAAATTTTATTATGATTACTCATTCTTGTTTAGAATAAATAACCATAATACTTATAGGATTTTTTATCAAATCCTCAGCCATCAACGGATTTGATGTGTCTTTACCGACCATCGTTTGAGTCGGTCTAGTATGTGAATTATCTAGATCCGTTTCACATATAATGTTAGGCTAAAAGAATTAAACTCTTTTAGGCTTTGCACTACAATGTTGAATATGTAGGCTACATGTGTTAGATGTAGGCTTATCTCTAATACAGGATTGAGATAACATCCCCCATGCGTGGGCAGCATGGATTTTAAAATGTAAGCAGGTTATATTTTCTTGATCGAAAAAAGAACCCAGAATCAAAGAGGAAGAATTTGATATTCTATTTCCTAGTCTCTTGTTTATTGGTAGAGATGAACCCAAAATCGGAGAGGAAGAATTTTATATTCTATCCCCTGGTCTCTTGTTTGTTGGTAGTGATGAATCCAAAATCGGAGAGGAAGAATTTTATATTCTATCTCCTGGTCTCTTGTTTGTTGGTAGAGATGAACCCAAAATCGGAGAGGAAGAATTTTATATTCTATCTCCTGGTCTTAAAGTGTGATTTTCACTTAGAGAGTCTGGAGGGGTTTGAATAATCCTAACTGTCATAAGGTTTGATTACTCAACTTAAAAGTGGACCTTTCGTTTGTGGAAGGAATTAAGATGAGATTTTGGTTTTGGTCCTAACTATAGTAAGGTTTGACCAAATCAGAGTTAAGAGAATTCTACCTTCAAAAGGGTAAATTGTTTAAATGGAATTGAAGCCCTTTCGTTTGTCGAAAAGGAGTCTCAGTTTTGAAAGTGAACCTTTCATTCATGAAAGGAATCTAGAGGGGATTTTAGCTTTGGTCCTAACTGTAGGAAGGTCTGATCAAATAAGAAATGGGAGCGGTGTACAAGTAACGATGGGAATGTTGACTTGTACACATTGCTCGGCGGGATTTTTGGTGTTAAACAAAAGGATTTGACATAAAAGGATTTAGTGATTGCTATATATCAGTAAATTAACCTCTTTTTTTACTATATCATAATTTTAACATTGGGAGTGTTAAAAATTAGATACAATGGGAGTATGAAGGATTTTAATCCATGACAGATTTAGGTGGACCCACCGTTGATTAATCCGATCGGTGAGGGATTTTATGCTGCGGGGTTGTGAATCATCGAATCCCCCCACAATTGCACTACGGGGGTTTTGTGAGGAAAGATCAATTATCTTTTGTCATTGAATCTCATCTCACAAAATGCTTGGAAAGTCATAGTGGGAAGTTCTTAATCGTTTTGGAAATAATTAGATAACCACCGTGGAAGAATCTTACTCGTTTTCATAATAATTAAGAAGGAATTATTCAAATGATCAGTTCCCATCATAAAACCAAATCAACTGATCTCGGGTTATCCTAAAATATCTTATACATGATTCTCTAAGAACTCCCCGTTTTAAATAGGTTATCCTGAACATACTAATGGTAGTATTTCTTCAGGAACTTCTCATTTATCGGCATCATTAGTTTGTTACAGTCCTGAGTGATCAAGCGATATGCACCGTTTGAATAGACTTTTCTATTACAAACAGTCCTTCCTATTTGGGCTGGAATTTTCCTTTCTTTTTGGAATTTAGAATCATAAGCCTCCGAACGGCAAGAACCAGGTCTCCTTCTTTGAAGCTTCGTTGTCGGACTCTTTTATTAAAAGCCCGGGAAATTCTAGCCTAATAAAACTCGATTTGTTGCTGAGCTTCCAAGCGCTTTTCATCTAATATCTCTAAATCATCGAGGCGTTTTTGATGTTGTTCTTCTGTCATCATTCCCGTAGCGAGAGTTATGCGAAGAGAGGGAATTTGTATTTCTAAAGGGAGGACAGCTTCACATCCATATATTAAGGGATATGGGGTTATTCCAGTTGGCGTACGGACAATAGTACGATAACCCACAGAGCTTCACCAAGTTTGTCATCCTAATCTCGCTTATTGATTTTTACTAGTTTTGCCGAAATCTTGATAATGGTTTTATTGAAAGCTTCAGCCAATCCGTTAGCTGTAGAATTATAAGTAGTTAATGAAATATATTGAATTTCAAATTTGCTGCAGAATTTGATGAATGCGTTGCTGACGAATTGAGGGCCATTATCATGCACTATTCATCTTGGGACACCATATCGATATATGATATGGTGTTTAATGAACTTGATAACATCTCTCGTCTTTACTTCTTTAAGTGGGACTGCTTCGGTCCATTTTGAGAAGTAATTGATGATCGTCAGAATGAAACGATCACCTTTGACTGAAGGTGGGAAAATAGGACCTATAATGTTCATTCCCCATGTTTCGAATGGCCATGATGTCGCTGATGGGTGCAAATGCTTCGGAGGCTGGTGCATATAATTTGCATGTACTTGGCACACATGACACCATCGTGCGTAGTCAACTATATCCTTTACCATGGTTAGCCAGTAATATCCCATTCTCCTAAGTCGGTCGCAGAGTTTGGGACCGAGTTGATGTGCACCACATGTTCCATCGTGCGCTTCTTTGAGTGCCTCTTCCGCTTCTCTGTTAGATAGAAAACGAAGTAATAAACCATCATATGAACGTTGATACAATATTTGTGTCATAGCGTTGTAGTAAAATCTCAGCGCTCTGCGTCGAATTGAATCCCTTTCTTTTACATCTTCATGTAAGATACCATGTAGGACATAATCGATAATAGAAAAACGCTAATCTCGAACTTTAGGTTCAACTCTCATTTAGTGTGCTTCTTTGACAATCAAACCGTAGATTAGCACAATGAGCTGGTGAGTTCTCACTGTAATAAATTGTTCTGTTGTGGGAGGCTGAGCCAAAGATACCGACAATGCTGCCAATGTGTCTGCATATACATTTTGGAGACGTGGAATATATTTGATGAAAAATTCCTCAAACGAACTCACCATCTCGATGGTTGCTTGGTGGTATAGGATTAGATCATGATTTCTAACCTCGTACTCTCCTTGTATCTGATTGACTACCAGTTGAGAATCACCAAAAGCTTCGAGGTATTCAACCCCCAGCTCTTTAGCAAAATTAAGTTCGATTATTAAGGCATTGTACATGGCCACATTATTAGAACATGGTTCAGTTAACGAGTATGCTCTGGGCAATACATGTTTTTTCTGGGAAACTAAAACGACCCCCACTCCTGAGGAAATTTTAGAACATCGGGGCGTGCTTGCCACTTTAGTTGCTCTAGAATCTCCATCGAAGTATAACTGTCACACTTGCTGATGTGATGTGGTGTTGACTTCATGTGTTTCATCTGGCAGATCATCGTACAATTCGGCTGAGTCTTTTGTAGGGCTTACCGCCAAAAGATCACAAATAGCTTTTCCTTTAACTGATTTTTTCTGTTTAAATACAAATCATATTGGGATAAGAGTAAGGCCTACCTGCCTAAATGCCAATTCATAGAGGCCGGTTGAGTCATGAACACTAGAATAGGGTTTACGTTGGAAATGACATAAATTCTCTATCCAACTAAATAATGTCGCATTTTTTGGATCGTGAATACCAGGGCGAGACATTCTTTCTCGATCATCGGATAGCGAGATTCAGCTTCGATCATCGGATAGCGAGTTTCAGCTCCCACCAGTGTATGACTTAGATAATACACAGCTTGCTCGTGACCGTTATCATCGTCTTGTGCAAGCAATGCACTTAACGAATGACTCGTCGCTTTGACATAAATTAAAAACGGTTTGCCCGATTTCGGTGCCATGAGAATAGGCGGATTCGCTAGATATATTTTGATATCCTCGAATGCTTTTTGACAGGCCTCATCCCAAATGAATGACACACCTTTCTTTGTGAGTTTAGAGAACGGCTAACATTTTTCGGAAAGGTTCGATATGAACCGACGGGTATATGCCAATCGACCTTGCAGCCCTCTGAGTTCTTTAAGATTTCTCAGGGTTGCAATTCATGTATCGTCTTCACTTTATCAGGATCGATTTGAATACCTTTTGTAGTGATGACGAATACAAGAAATTTACCGCTGGACATTCCAAGGAAGGACTTAGTCGGGTTCATCTTCAACTGATGACTCCTCATAAGATCGAACATCGTCTTCAGATCGTTAATGTGGTTGTTCTTATCGTGACTTTTAACAACTAAATCATCAACATAGCCTTCAACAGTCTTTCGAAGGTGTTCCTGAAAGATTTTTGTCATGGCTTATTGGTATGTAGTGCTGGCGTTCTTTAGGCCAAAAGGCATGACTGTATAACAAAAAACACCTAGGGGTGTTTTGAACATAGTGTGTTTTTCATCCTCTAGATGCATCTTAATTTGGTTGTATCCCAAAAACCCATCCATAAATGATATTCTCTCGAATCCACATGTATTGTCAATGATGACGTCCGTAATTGGTAGAGGAAAATAGTCTTTAGGACAAGCAGTATTCAGATCTGTGAAATCAATACTGATTCTGATTTTTTCGTTCTTTTTAAGAACTAAAACAATATTGGCCAACCAATCAGGATCTTGTTCTTCTCTGACGAAACCCGAATCAATCAATTTCTTAACTTCAGCTTCTATCACCTCCATAATTTACGGACGAAACCGTCTTTGTTATTGTTTGATAGATTTGACATCCGGTTTAATGTTAAGGCTGTGCATTACCACATTTGGGTCAAGTCCCGGCATATCTTCGTAATTCCAAGTGAAAACGTCAATATATTCTCTAATGAGGGTGATTAATTCTTCTTTCACATCCGAAGGAAGATCGTCGCTAATTAATATATGTTTCGAATTGATTTCGTCACCCATATTAATCTGGACTACTCTATCCTCAGTAGGAGGTTCCCTTTGTCCGAATCGATCACCATATTAAATATTCATGTAATGAATCCATGGGTCTTCCCAAGTGGGCAATTGATCATCTTCTTCAATAATAGAAGAATTGACTGTAGTCATGTTCGACATTAACCCTTTGAACATTTCTCCGATGCTACTGTCAGAATTCCAACTTGAAGAATCGGATGAATATCCACTTTTATTTGTTAGTTGGTTGATGATTTGCCAGCAACATTCGTCATCAGATGACGAGACATAACCCAGACCCCTCCTATGGCTGTAGTAATTATCAGGACTTCCTTTCGGTACATAGGTAGGACGGGGTGGAACCCTGACACCTTGACCAAAACGGAGACCTTCTCCGCGCGTAAGGTCATATCCTTGCTTTCTCATGTAGTCGCTTGCTTGTGAACTATACCTGGAGAAATACCGTCCAGGCTCTTCATCATCTAAATTGGTGTCCAAGAAGAGATCGGAGGTTGGTGATGACTCCCCTTTTTCGAAAATTATTTTTTTTTCACCCCCTGTCTTCGCAGGTAGGATTACAGTCGTTCCAGATGAATCTTGGATGTACTTCGTCGTCGTGCAAGACGAATGAAGTGCTATGTGTAGGTCAGGGCTGTCATACAAATTTTGCATTATATTATCAAGACAACATGAGTGATCTAAATCATCATTTATTATTTCATCGGTAAGTTGCCAGTTATAACTTTCATCCGACGATTCACCACCGTCAAGATCGATTACAAAAGGTTCAATGTCATTTAATACAAGACCTTCACTATAATCGAGCCCAGCTTCGGTATCAGCTTCTTCTCCGCTGTCCGTGTCGTGGGCCGATGGTTCAGTATCGGATTCGGCACTATAAATAAGGGAGTTAGTAAAATAATTTTCTAACCCATTAAATGGTTACTTATCCGCGACCACCATCTTGACCTCGTTCTTAGTGTTAACATATTTCAGACACTGATGGAGGGTGGAAGGTACTATAAAGTTACTGTGGATCCATGGCCGACCCAATAGTAAATTATAAGAAGTCTCCGCATCGATCACATAACAAGTGACCTCTGACTTCAACTCTTTGAGTTGACACTTCACTCGGATTTTTCCCAAAGGCCTAGACCCACTAGTATTAAATCCGTAGATAACGGTTCCTATGAAGGCTAGCTTATTAGCGGGAATTCTGAGGTGGTACATCAATCGAAGTGGCATGATGCTGACAGCGGAACCTGGATCGACCTGAATCCAGTTGACAATGCCTGAGCCAATATATCCAGTGAAATATAAAGACCTATCATGCTTCGAATTCTTGACTTGCATATCTTCTTTGGTGAAAGCAATGCAAGGGAATTTCGTGGCTGCTAAGTTGCAATGCTGAACCGATGACTCTGGCTCTTCAGGGATTGGCTTAACCTGAGTGAGGAATACATCAGAATCAGCCAAAGCTTCTTGTAAAGCTTCTCTAGTATCCTTTAAAAAGCACAGCAACTCATACAGTGTGATCCTTACTGGGATATTGGCTAATTGAGTCATGACGTCGAAGCGGTATTGAAAATTTGAACTTTCCGGTTTATCCCTCCTAATTGGTCGATTGAAACGAGATTTCTTTGAAATTTAAACTTCTTTGTGTTGAGATTCTTTCTCCTTTTGTTTAGCTGCGTTTTGAGGTTTCTCGGTTGCTACGGGTGGAGTTGTAACCACCCGCGGCTCTATCAATGTCATAGAAGGTATAGCTTTTACCACCCCTTGCTCAGCTAATTGCTCAAATGCGCTTGGGTAATTAAAACTGTATTCATTTCCGCTCCTAGTAGCGAAAGATTCTTGTTCCTCTTCAGAAAGCGGTAGAGCTGGGATTTCTTCATCATTCTCTTCGGGAATTGCCGAGGCTCCGTAACAGGACTTCTCTTTTCCCTTGCCTTTCATTTTCTTCTTGGACACGGATGTCATCCACTATTCATCTTCAAGCAAATCAGGATGAACCCAAAGGATTTCGCCATTTGGAGTTGTATGTGACACATGTCCTTTTTAGCGCTGTCCATGAGGGTCATCATTGAAGTTTGCATTTTAACCCTTGATACTAGTTCGGGTTGGAACCAAGATAAAGGAACTGAGCCAAAGCTAATAGATACTGCATTTGCACCTACTTTCTTCTCTTTTGGTTTCAGCGTCACGATACCAACATCGATCAAGGTTTGTATTTTGTCTTTTAAGGCATAACATGCGTTGGTGGGATGGTGGACCCTTCTGTGGTATGCATAATAATTCGGGTCGTTAGTCTTCTTTGCTTCTTCCTGGTTCATGACTGGTGGAAGTTTACTCTTATTGTTATCCAAAAGATACTTAAAGATGACTGGCACCTCATCGTCTTTGAAAGAATATTCTTTCGGGAATCTGGTTTCCGCAGTCTTAGGTTGCCTCGGAGGTTGCTGATTCTGATGTTGTGCCAATTAGAAGGACGACTGTTGCGGTTATTGTTGTTGTAGTTGCTGTGATGTCTGATGAGCATCAACAGCAGTTGCAGGCCCCTTTCCTCTACCTCGGGAGTTAAAATTCTACTTTTGAGAGTTAGCTGGCAGTTGACCTCTCTCAAGCTTCTTCCTTTTGAGGAATCTTTCGGCTTGTTCGCCCCTCACTTTCAATTCCTTCCATGTTTTAGAAGGCACAACCCCAAGACTTCTAGCACGTCTAAAGACAAGTTATTATGACATGTCTGAAGAATGAACTCCTCCGTGAGCGGATCTCGACAGTTTACCATTTTGTTTTAGAATCGCTTGATGAAAATATCAACTGACTCCTCATCTTCCTGCTTCTTATCCAGCAAGGTGCCAATGGAGACCTCAGTGTCGTCGTCAAAGAAATTGGTAAGGAACAATCCTTCTATATCATCCTAGCTACTGATACTCCCCGGTTTAAGACAGCGGTGCCAATTGAAGGCAGGCCCACGAAAGGTCCCTACGAATACGGTACCATTAAAGCTTCATTTTCGGAGATCGCATCAAGATGTGATTTGAAATAGATTAGATGTTGTGTAGGTGAACCCCTGCCATCAAAAAGAGTAAAGTTAATCAAACTAAATTTTAGGGATAAGGAATCAGATCCCACTCGCTTGGGTACGGGTATGGGATGCCCGTTTTCTTCACTTCCTGGGCTGTCATCTGAGCGTTGACTTTATTTTCGAGATCTTGCATCTTCTTGTCCTCTTCTGTATTCTTCTTCAAGTAGATTTGAGGAGGTTGAGTAGATGACTTAACCGAGCCGCTCTCCGAATTGTCCTTATTAGGAGGAGGATCAGCAAAGATGGTTTCATCCACCTTATGGTCACTATCAACTTCAGTTATACGCACTGGTATAGCATCACGCCTGCTAGATTCAGTCTTTTGACTTGATTCTAGCTGTTGTTGATGTTGTTGAGCCTACAAATCTCTCATCTGTTGCATCTTAGTCTTTATTACAACTCTGATCTCTTCATACTGTTTAGTTAACGCTTCTTGCAGTATCTGAGCTAATTGATCAGGCGTAATTGCGAATGATTCCCTGACTTGTCCAACACTGGATATTGTAACATTCGAAGAAATCGCAGAACAAGTATCTGAGAGTTCCTCATCTGAAGATAACCCTTCATGCATTTTCCTATAGTCTCGATGTCGGTTAGCCTTTCGTTATAGCCATGACATCCTTTTAGAGAGACTCTGCTCAACTCTCCCTCTTGGAGAGAAATCAGGGTCTGGGTTAACTGAATGTAGTTTTTCTCTGTCGGTCATGTTGATAGTGACCTCTGGAAGCTCATCTTTTTGGATAGCAGATTTCTTTTTATTAAAACGTCTCACTCTTGGTTTTGATGTTTCAGTAGAAAGCCTTTGAAATACGGAGACTCTTGTTGGTTCAGCTTTTGAGCAACCGCATTCTTATAATACTGCCTTAATGAGTCTCTCACATGCGCAATGAGATTCCTCTTCTCGAGCAATTCTTTTTCGTGATTTATTAGTTTGATAGTACAGCTCATTATTACCATGATTCGAGCAACCTATCTCCTGCTTTTGAACTTTGTTGACATGCACAGGATGACTAGTCGTCGCCTCTGGGCGATCCAAGGTCGTATGTTTAAATTCATCCCTTTTTGGGGATGGAATCTTTACAGGCCCTAAACGAGAATGGTTTGATATCTTCTCTTTTTGGCTTGTTTTATTCTGGCAGGAAGATATTTACGACCCCCAGTGTAAGAAACTATTAAGGGTTTATTCGCCAGATCCGAGTGTTCTTCGATTGGGGTTTTGCCTCGATCGTCAGACAAAGGATCGAGGCGATCCGTCATTGTGACTTTGAATTTGATAGGTCAGGACTGACCCAAGGCTTCACTGGTGATGAAAAAGACATAGTTGTAGTAGACGGATCAGGAGCGGACGTTGACGGGGCCGAAGGGTTGATTTTATGAACTTGCTCTTGGCCGCGATAGGGGTGAGCGTCGCGGTCGAATGGTGCGGCGCGATAGTGGAGACTACCGCGGTTAGAAGAAGTGCCGCGGCAGTTGTGACTATCGTGGTTAAAGAACTTGGTGCGGCTGTGTGTACTGCCATGGTTGAAGGACTTACCGTGGCTGTATGGACTGCCGCGGTTGAGGGATGAATCTCCTCGATCCAATTTTTGTGCATGTTCAGTTTTGGAAATCCAAACTTTGTAATTCTTGAGTGATTCTTCAGACACCATTTCTTTCTTCTCTTCTTGCATTCGTTGACGAAGGGCACGGGTACAAGTGACATTTGAACGACGCTTTTGTATGCATTCTTTGAGGGTCGAACGAGCCCTTTTGATGAGCGTCCATTCCTCTGTCATGAGTTATGCAGAAATGTGAGTGGTTTGCTGTTGAGGAAACTGGTTCGCTCGTTGTTTTCTCGACTCTAGGTCCGTATAGTAGCGAACCCCGTCGGTTTGTTCTAAGGCCTTGGCCAATTGACGAGCACAGCACTGACGTTGTCTCTGACGAGCTCTCTTTATCAGTACCGGTAAGTTTTGATTCAATGATGCCTTAACTGGGGATGGATCATTTGGAGCAGATATGTTGCAAGTAGAGTCCTTAGCAACGACTGGGCAAGAGTCTTCACATGTGGTCTTCATCGAAGTTGAAGACTGGAAAACCCTCTTGGAAGATGAAATCTTCCTGCACTTACGAGGCGAGGAAGATTTTGAGGATGAGGATGATAGATACTCCTCAAATTTTGCCTGATCGAACACATATTCGATCTCTTCATTGATCACAATCTTGATCGGCTACGACACGACGATCTCGTCAGCGAGACCGTTGGCTCCCACTGAGGTCGCCAGTTTGTTTACGTTAGGAACATGTTCTGTTATAGAATTTATTATAACTGTTTATCAATTACAATGAACACAAAAGAGTGAGCTTTGTACTTTGTAAAACTACTCTTTACAACAAAAATCAAATTACAAGCTCCTTAGAAACAAATGCAGGATCGTTGTTTGGATCGCTGCTTGCGCGGGATCTTTGCCTGTGTCGGGAGAGCGTTAGCTCATGGACCACCGATTCACAGATTCTAATCGAATTGTGAAGGCTTTGGGTATTCTTCCTTCGTTTAGAAGCAAGAATAAAATCAGTGAATATCTTATCGAAGTAAGAAAAACACTCTTCTCGAGATTAAGTCGAAGCTTAAATCTTAAGGAATCACCAAAGAGCTCAAGATTATCTGCTCTAATCTGCTCTCTTCTCCTTAGATAGCTATCAATGATGTCTCTAAGGGGTACTTATAGCCTCCTTAGATGATAACTGAAGAAAATAACTAATCAGTAACTGCCCCTTTGGGCACGGCAGTTGCCGCTATCGCGGCCAAAGGGATGGTTATGATGTCCCTTTGAGTGTGGCAGTCGACACTGTCACGGCCAAAGGGACGGTTACAGCCGCGTCTGCACGATCTTGCAACCGTTCTTCCATAACTTTTAACCACTTTTTTCATGGTTTAACCGCTTGTCCACGTCAGCACACATCTCCTTTTTATCATGGCACCACGTGGACTTTAAATATCATCATATAACTGTTTTAGAATTACGCGGCAACTTCCCCATAGCTTGCGTGACACCAACTACTGTCGCGCTTATGCGCGGCAGCAAGCACTACCGCGCCTATGCGCGACAGCAAACACTACCACGCCCACACGCTGCAGTTTGCATTGTTCTATGAATTCACATTGTTTTGTGTTGATTCACAGATCCTCTTGCTTCCTTTGGCTTTGGATGATCATTTATGACTTAGATAATAACATTCATTATCTCCTCTTTGTCTTGAGCTGTATTTAGATATCTATAAGTATTTTTAGACGCCTATGTTCGCGGGAAAAATTGTTTTCATTGATGTCATTGTTTTCTTGAGCAACAGTTTATCGGTTATAAAAGATCCGGTCTTTTTATAAGATCTGGTTACAACAAAATCAAAAAAGAATCTTAAAAGATTACAACTTTCCTTTTCTAGAACAAATCACAAGATCCTGTTTTGCGGTATCTTGCTTGTGTGGGTTCTTTGCCTGCGCTGGGGTTAATCCGTAGACCACCGCACGATCTTGATCCGGTCGGATCTACACGGTATGATGGGTGTTATTTCACAAAGAAAATAACAGCCGAGGGGATTATTTCACCAAGGAAATAATAGCCCTAAGTAATCGAAATCGACCAAGCGAAATCGATACTCTTCTCGGGATCAAAAACCAAGTTTTGATCCGGAGGATGACCGTGTGGATCTCAGATCTGATCTCTCTCGAACTCCTGCCTTGTTTGACGTGGATGATCGCCAAGAACCAGATCTGAAAAGTCCGAGTCTTCAAAGCTTCAAAACTCTGGAGTTGAGTTCTCAATCCAGCAGAGTTTCCCCTCAAAAGTTCAACAAAAATCCCCCTTTAAACAATGAGCCCTCCTTCTCTATTTATAGGCATCTCAATCCAGATCTGGGCTCAGATCTGGGCCCAGATCTGGGTGGCTCGACCAGGTGGCTCGGCCAGGTGGCTCGGCCAAGTGGCTCGGCCACCGAGCCACCTAAAAGGTGGCTCGGCCAGCCACCTAGGAGTGGCTCGGTTTTGGCCGAGCCCTCCAGGTGTTTGATTCTTCGCCCGTTTTTTGGTTTCGCGGTTTATCCGAACTTCATTATTGATCTGGACTCTGATTTGGCAGTCCGGATCCTGATTTGGCAGTAAATCCGCTTTGGTGTTCGAGTTCGAGTCCGCTCCCGATCTTGTTTGATGTGGTGGACTCTACGGTTGGATGACTCGTTGATTCATCGACCCGTTAGCTTGATTGGGCACGCGATTGGATGTTGTTTGCGTACGGTTCGTTAACCTCGTCACCTCGTTAATCCGCTTCATCGCGTCTCACTTGGCTTCGGTGTTGTTGTCTAACGAACATGCTTGGATATATCGCCCGATGGTTCGTTGGTTTGTCGAATCACTGTGCCGAGCTGTGTTAAGGGACCTATAAGCAGTTTAATACGCCTACAGATACCCCCTCCAAAGTATTTCAACCTCATTCTTTTATAGAAGAGTCTGGAGTACTTTGGATATGATTGTCCCAACCTTCAATCGGTGTAACGGGACCTTGGAATGGCTTCTATTCTTGATTCTTTCAATCCTCCAAGCTATTCGGTGCTTTGTCGAATGTCTGCAAGGGTTCCGATGCTACATTTATTGTCTGACCGTTGTCGGAATTTTGAACTTGGAGTCAATTCCTGATTTCCTGATCTTTAGCTCGTGTTTGCTTTTTCAACATAGAACCGACCATCGATTGTTGGCGTTGAGTCTTCATTTGCAACGCGTTGTCCGGCGTTTGAGCTTCATTGTGACGCGTTGTCCGGCGTTTGACACAGTTTATACTCGTACGTATGCTGGAGTCTACACAGTTTAAGCTCTTAAGGAATTAGAGCGTGGCGGTCTTAAATTTAGGACTGCAGGACCAACTATTACAGCTGTTTCGTCTGCATATATGGATCTTATCCCGAGGTTGTTGGATGCCCAAGTCACGAGACCAACTCATAAAGTTGATGCGTCAATGACTCGCATTTATAGAATTTTTGGTAAATTCTCAGTCATCAACGGGTTTGATGAGCCTTTATCGACTACCGTGTGAGTCGGGCTAGCATGCGGATTGTCTAAATCCGTTCCGCATGTAAC
>BQKN01061776.1:37842-53184 GCA_022839385.1 Asparagus kiusianus
TGAACACGAGGGGGAGAAAGAGAGGGGTTTTATTTATATATGAAAATATAGGGTTAGGGTTAATTATTTTAAAACGAAAATAATTAAAAAGAAATATCTACTGGTATTTAAAAATCAAATTAAGTACGGAATAATTATCTATAATTAAAAACGTACACGTTGTACTAATACAACAGTTGATACGAAATAATCAAAATATACCCATATTGTACAATTAAATGAAGAATAATTAATAAATAAAATATAATTACTTACATTTAAAATTCAATAATTATGGGATAATTATATACACAGTAAAACGTACCCGTTATACTAATATGACAGATGATATGTAACAATAGAAATAATACAATAAATTATACCAAAAACACGTAATTAATAATACCATGTATTATATGAAATAATTTGTAATAATATTAATAATACAATATATTATTTAAAATATTATGTAATAGTACCGATAATATAATAAATTAATTTCAAAAATTTTTACCACACAAAATAAATTTATAAATATCAAAATCATTTAAATAAATATATAATCAGATTTTTAAATCATAGAAAATTATACAAAATCGAGAAAATACAAATACTCTTTTAAAAAAATCATAATTAATTATTTTAAAATACTAAAAAATTATTTTAACTAGTATCAAAATCCACGGTCCTTACATAAGGAATTTACATTGGAGTTATATATAAAAACATATTCTTGATTATTAACTAATTTCAATTAGAATGTCTAAATATATCAAGGAAAATTAGTTATTTACTGACTTATTTAACTTGGCAAGTTGACCGAATTTTATGAGTATATTCACTGCAAACCCTCACGAGACTACAACTCGTCCACTAGGGTAACCTAGGGGTTTAAAGGCTTGTTGTATGCGCTAAATACAACCGTGATTCTTATGAAAGTGAGTTAGGATTTTCTTTTTATTTTCTTTGCTAAAGGACTAGCAAAAGTTTAGGTGTGGGGGTATTTGATAATCACATTTTATTATAATTTTATACCCTCATTATCTATTTTATATGAATAAATATACCACTAATAATTACTTTTATCTTTAATTACAGGTTAATGAAGAATAAATCCCAAAAATCCCATCTCTTAACAAAGGCCCTTGAGTAAATGAAGAAATAAGAGAAATTCAAGAAACCAAAGTGAAATATTTGAATTTTGAAGGCCAAAGCCCAAATGTTCCAAAATGTCTAAGATGGCAGCTCTTCCTCTTTATTCTCAAGTGAAATATTTGAATTTTAAAAGCCCAAAAGCCCATGGAAGCTCCTCCTCTTTATTATCAAGTGACCTTGAAGGCCTAAAGCCCATCAAAAAAAATGATTACACCCATGAGTCTCCATTGGACCGGATGTGGTTGCTGCAGATTTGGATTTTTACTTTTTGAAAATCATTTGAGTCTCCATGACCGGTTGCTGCAGATTTGGATCTCCATTGGACCGGATGTGGTTGATGCAGCTTTTCATTTTTTGTTTTGAAAATCAAATGGGAAGCTCCAATGGGCCGGACTTGCTGTAGTTTTTCATTTTCTGTTTTGAAAATCAAATAAAGCTCCAATGGGCCGGACTTGCTACAGAGACTTAGATTTTCATTTTTTTGAAAATTATATGGGCCTCCTACGTTGGGCAAGAGAAGAACAAAAAGCAAACATGGAAATTCCAACCCATTTTTCACTAACAAATTCAAAGGTGGAGATTGCTTTGCTTGGGGCTCAAGACAAATCCAATGGCTCATATTCATTGAAGATTACTATAAATAGGGGTAGAGAGTGAGGGGTTTGGGTGTGAAAAATTTTGTAACTCCATTTGGAGAGGAGGGCTACTATTAATTGAGAAGGCCTTCCAAAAATTATAACTTTTGTTGCAATTAATAATAATAATTTTTCTTCTCTTTAAATTTTCTTTTCTCCTCTTTGTTGAATGATGAGGATGGAGATGAAGAGCAATTTGAAGGTTTGCATTTCTTTTATTTTCTTCTTTTATTTCTTTTTTGTAATTTCTTTTTTATTGCTTATTAGTTAGATTTACATTCATGCTTGTAGTGTAGATTTATTTTCTTGTCTTTTTATTTCTTTTTGCACTTTAATTTGTAGAGTAGATTATTTTTCTTGTATTTAATTTCTACGATTTATTTTGTAGTTTAGATTTTTATTCTTTGTAGTTAGATTTATTTCTTGTTCACAGTTTAGATTTTTATTTTCTTTTTATTTTTGTAATTAGTTCTTTTTCTTCTTGTTTTTATTTCTTAAGATGTGAAAGTAACTCTTGTAGGAATCTTAGAATTATATGATGCTAGTCTAATTTCCTTTATATTATGCAAATTATTCTCATACACTTAAAATATTCATGTTTAGGATAATCAACTAGAAAACTAATCGGTAGAAGAAGAATTTGTTAATCTATGCTTATCTTAAATGGTTTGATAGGTTATGCTTATGAATTCTAGGATTACTATCTTGTTGTTGCTCTTATCATGAATAGTAATTTTGACTTAGATGATAATTTGATAGGTTACACTTTCCTTAAATGGTTTGATAATCTATGCTTAATAAATCTAAGTTAAAATATGATAAAAAGAAAATAGTTTGTATTTTGTAATTGAAATTAGCTAGTGGATTATATTCTAAATTTCCTACCTCTTTTGAATCCTCCATCTTGACTTTCTTAATTTTCTTTTCATTCTTGGTTTTATTTTTTGATTTTATTCAATCTTCTTTCTTGCCTTGTGATTTCATTTATTCTTTGATTCTTCCTTCTCTTCTCTAAAAATTCAATTTATTATCTCTTACATATATTCACAACAATCACTCATCACAATTACACTTATTCTTTATTCCTAATTGTCACGCACAAAACATAAGAACCATTTCTAATAATATCTTAAAATCGCCTTCCTCATGGGATCGATACTTTATTACTATAACTTGATCAATTGTGCACTTGCAATTTTGGTACATAATTATGCCGCATCACATGGTATATACATGAGGGTTTCCTTGTTTGGATTATTTCGCTCGACGTTCTAATTCTCGTGTTGTGGGTTTCTAAATACCAATTTTCACTTAGTGTATTATGAATGATTTTATGCCTATATGTACTAAGAGTATTTTCTTATATACTCCTACCCTTTCCCATTGGAGGTGGTGGAGATGATCTCGCTAGTGCTTTGACGCTCGTTGTTTCCTCCCTTTTCAGGCAACGAGCCAGGCGTACGGAGAGTCGCAAATTTATAGAGATGCATAGTAGCTTCCATCCATTTTATTATATTTGTAGTTATTTTCAGAGATCTATAGTAGATGCTCATTTTCAGACATTAGAGTTTGTGTTTTTATTTTGTAGTGGCTAAGTGCCTTAGTGAGATATCACTTAACTCTTGTGTTGAGACATATTGCATTTGTTCCAGATTCAGAGTTATTTTATTCTATTTCAGTTGGGCTCTGATGATGATCATTTATACACTTCTTCTGTGTTTATCTTGCTCATTGTATTACATTATTGCTCCTTTGCTTGTTTTGTACCTATACCTGTTGTTTGATTCTACTAGAGAGATAGTAACTATGATGGTAAAACATGTTGTTACACAGTATTGGTGCATGGCAGGTTTGATATTCTTGGATTCACCTTAAACTGTAGCCTTGTGTGAACACAGGGGCGCCACACGTATTTCTCTAAAATAATGGAGAGTATAAAGAGAGCTTCTAGAAAGCATTGTTAAGCCTTTGTGAGTTCATGTATCTCTTTCTATTTTTCATAGTGGAATATCTCTCTACGTCTTTACCGTGGATGTAGCTCAAATTAGGTAAACCACGTAAATCTCTGTGTTTGCGATTGTTTATTGTTTATTAGCGTGCTTGTTTTTCACAATTATTTTTAATTGATTGTGCATGAATTCTAACAAATTGGTATTAGATCTCTGGTTTTCAATTTGTTTTATGTGCATAGAAAATGTCTGCGAAATACAAGATTGAGAAGTTTAATCATGATGCTAAATTTGGTCTTTAACAAGTGAAGATGCGGGTTATTCTTATTCAGCAAGGATTATAAAAGGTCTTGTTGGGGAAAGAAAAGATGCTATTATTGATGACAGATGGTGAAAAGTTCGAGATGGATGAAAATGCATTAGATCATTAACTTCAATCTAATTATGCTTGTTGAACGAGGTTCTTTGAGAAGTATTGCACGAGAAGACCGAAACGGACTTATAGCTCAAATTAGAATCTCTTTACATGACAAAATCTATCGCCAACTGACTGTACTTGAAGCAAAGATTGTTTATGTTTCGCATGATGGAAGGTACATCTATTAAGTCACATCTTGATTAATTCAACTCTATTATTATAGATTTGGAGAATGCAGATGTAAAGGTAGAAGATGAACTTTGTTACTATTATGTTCATCACCACCCCCTTACAAGCACTTTAGGGAAACTATGATATATAGTAGAGAATCTATCTTGATGGAAGATCTAAAATCATTTTTTTCTCAAAAGAGTTAATGGACAAAGAGTTGATCGGATCGATAGATGGTAAAGTTGAAGCCCTACATGTTCAAGGTAGAAATATGGAGCATACTCTCGATAGTAAAATCAAGTCGACATCAATGTTGAAGACTAAGAGCAAATTCTAGAACTACCATAAGAACAAAATGCATGTCATAAATGATTGTTGGAAGCTTCAAAGTAAAGATAAGAAGAAAAAACAGAGAAAAGAAGATTCCGTAGAGGCTAGCATTATCGAGGATGATTCTAATAGTTTTGTTATCTTAGCTATAAATTTAGGCAGATCTAAGGATGATTAGAGTTTAGACTCTGCTTGTACTCATCACATGTGCTCTGATAGATATTAGTTTTCCACTTACAAATCAGTTGAAGGTAGAGTTATACTTATGAGAAATAATTTTCATTGTAAAGTGAGTAGCATTGGTACAATTGAAGCTAGAATATATAATGGTATTGTAAGGACATTGTCAGATGTTCATCATATTCTAATGAAGATCTCATTTTTCTAGGCACTCTAGAAGCTAACAGGTGCAAATACTCAGCCGTAGGTGGAATTTTGACATTTTTTAGAGGTGTCCTAGTATCATGAAGGCAAAAAGGTCAGGAAATATCTACATCTTGCAAGGAAAGATAATACAGTTACTGCTACTATTTCTACATCGTCATTATCAGAGACAAACGCCACCAAGCTGTGACATGTGAGATTAGGTCATATGAACATGAGGGGCATGGTTATACTTCAATGCTAGATATTTATTGACATTCATTGATGACTACTTAAGAAAAGTTTGGATTTGCATAGTAAAATGCAAGGATGAAACTATTTTAAGTAGTGGAAGGCATTAATTGAGAAGTAGGTTGTCAGAAAAAATTTGGATTGAAATTTTGCTCCTTGGGGTTTGATGAAGTCTAAAAGGATGAGGATATAGGTAGACATTGGACCGTGCGACACACACCACAACAAAATAGAATTGCAGAATGGATGAATATGACTCTTCTTCAGAGAGCTCCTTGCATGTTGTTGAATGCAGGTTTGTCGAAAGATTTTTGGGCTGAAGTAGTGTCTACAGTGTGTTACGTAGTGAATCACTCTCCATCCACATCTATTAATTACAAGAAACTAGAAGAGGTATGGTCTTTCCATCCTACTTATTATTCTAATTTAAGAGTATTTGGTTGTTCTGTATATGCACATATAGATCAAAGTAAATTAGAACCTAGATCTGAAAAATACATTCTTATTGGTTATGCCTCCGGGGTGAAGGGATATAGGCTATGATGCTCTAATCCTAAATCACCTAAACTCATAATTGAGAAAAGTATAATATTTTATGAGCATACTATATTGCTTCTGAAAGAAGATACTGCTATTGTTCCTTCTGATGGATATACTACACATAAGAATACTGGAGAGAAGGTAAAGTTAGAGACCGATTCTCATAGTTTATTTCAACAACTAGTTGTTGGTTCGCTTAAAATGATGAGGAAACATAAATTGTAGCAGAAGATGACACTTATAGCTTTACAAAAGGCAAAGGAAAGAGATCGATAAAGCCATGTCAAAGATATGCAGATTCGATCAATGCATGCATTGTTAGCAGCTCAAGGGATAGGCGATGTAGGAGAACCGAGTAGGTTTTTAGAAGTCACTTCATTACATGATTCTACAAATTGGTTGATTGCTATGAATGAGGAGATAAAATCTCTTCATAAAAATCAGACTTAGGATTACATAGTTCCTCCAAAAAAATAAAGAATCGTCAGCTATAAGTGAGTATTCAAGAAAAAAAGACACAACAATTATTTCAGATGCAAGATATAAGGCTCGGCTAGATGCAAAAGGCTACAGTCAGGTTGAAGGTATTGATTACAATAATATTTTCTCACATGTTGTTAAGCACACCTCTATCGTATTTTATTATCACTGGTTACAATACATAATTTAGAGTTAGAGCAAAGATGTCAAAATAGCTTGCTTGCATGGTGAACTTGAAGAGCAGATTTTTATGCAGTAACCTAAGGGTTTTGTAATTGAAGGAAGAGAAGGTCATGTTTGTTTGGTGAAGAAATCTCTATACGGTTTGAAGCAATCTCCTCATCAATAGTATGAAATTTGATTCTTTCATGATTAGTTATGGGATTAGTAGGAGCAAATATGACATTTGTGTTTATTTGAGGAGACTGAAGGATGATTCCTTCATTTATCTGCTATTGCATATCGACGATATGCTGATCTCAGCTAAGGATATAGATGGTTAAAATATATTTTTCAGACTAATGTTCTGATTGGATCTAAGAAGTAAACACCAATGGGCTAAATACTCCAAATGGGTCCAAATTCAAGCCCACAATGAGCTATATCAAAGCTCACCTAATAGAACATGCAAACTTTGCTACATAGCTTGCCTCGACCAGATCCAACCAAGTCAAGAGAGTGTCGACTTCCAATTTAGACTTTGGTCTAAGTCAAAAGGCGTCCTAAAGTCAGACTTTGACTTTGAATTGAAAGACATTCTCAAATCGGACTCTGGGTTGAGTCTAAGTATAGTAGTGAAGTTTGCTCAAAGACTTATGTGAACTTCGCCCAAAAGACATACATGGACCATGTCATCCACATCCACAGTATTGTACACAAACAATTGATCTCTCAAGTCATGAGAGGTCTAGATTGATACTTGGCACAAGTCTAATACTTGAGTCCAATACAAGCTCAAGAAGTGGATGCCAAGATCAAAATGACTCAGGTACATGACCATAGCGAAGCTAAAGCCACAGTGAAGCTCGCGCAAGTAGCTAAGAAGCTCACCAAAGCTATAGTGAAGCTCACCCAAACAGCAATGAGTTTCCCCCAATAGTCCATGTAGGACATGTCGTCAACATTCCAAAGAAAGTAGACCATCTCCGTTTTGGCAAAGTTCGCTCATGGCCGTTATTGGCGAATTTCACCCATTGGCAAACTTCGGCCATAGTCATTATTGGCGAACCTCACCTATAACTGTTTCTAGAAGCCATTTTTAAGGAAATGGTTCACCCCACTAACTCATACATTTAAGTTAATGACCATTGACTCACCCACTTAAGGAAAGTTAATGACCATTGACTCACCTATTTAAGGGGAGTTAATGCCTATTAACTCACTCCTTAATGCTTTTAAACCTATAAACATGAATGATCAACATGAAGCAAAGGAGGCAGAGTAAAAGATCTCGGGGCTAGCATTATCTTGGCTACACTCTTGCTATTGGGAGAAAGGATTCATTCTCTTCAGCTAGTCATCTAACTTAATCAATAGTTCTTCTGAGAAATGATTGGTTAATATCTCTTTATTCGGAGAAGACTAAGCTATCTTTTGAGAGATTAGAGATCGTCAATCAGCAAAAGACC
Organism: Asparagus kiusianus; assembly: GCA_022839385.1. Taxonomy (NCBI): domain Eukaryota; kingdom Viridiplantae; phylum Streptophyta; class Magnoliopsida; order Asparagales; family Asparagaceae; genus Asparagus; species Asparagus kiusianus. The sequence goes on from BQKN01061776.1 coordinate 45,743, forward strand.
CATCATCTTAATTAGACCATCAACCTAGTACAAGATTAATGCTCCATCAACACACAAAAAAGAACCCTAGCAAATATAAAATTTTCTTTGTTTTATTTTAATTTTTTTATTATAATATGTGTCAATTGTAATACAAAAGGCCTAAAATAATATGACGACTCGACTAGGACTTCCTTCTCAATCGATGAGAAGAAGTGTCATAGTCCGAAACTAAGGCCTTAGGGCCTTTGGCTGAATTGTTGGTCGTTAAATTCGACCAAGTGAGCTTTGAGAAATCCATTACCGTAGGATTCACCGTAGTGCGAGAGGAGGGTCAAAGTTGACCCTTGGCTAAAAGAAGGCGGCCTCGCCAAAGATAGCCCAACTTTGTTAGAGGCAGAACGAGATTTGCTCAGAGTGAAGACAACCCTAGCTTCACCAAAAGCAAAGTGAGCCGTGCCAAAGCAGCCTTAATGTCACTGGAGGTAAAATGAGCTTCACCCTGAGCAAGTTCTTAGCGACCCTATCCTTAAGCAAAGGTCAAGACTCTCAAATGTTCCTTGAATTTGGATGTCGTGTCTCGCAATGCTCATCGTGATTCCTTAAAGGAAGCTAAAAATGAGGGTTACCCTCAAATCAAACTCCTGAAAGGGAAAACTATCACCCGTGGTGATTCTAATCTCAATTACAAGTTCAGACATTAAAATCACAATTGTCCGTCAATCATAGGTCAAAGAAATATCATCTCAAACAATGTTATGATGCCAAAAGCCAGCCTAACAAAGTTGCTTTCAAGAAAAGCGACCACCGCATCAATTGCTCGACCCTAAATGAGATAGTATCAATAGCTCAAATGAATTACCTACATAACCATCCACTAGGTAAAGAGTTAGTATTTACATACCTTAGCCTGTACCCTAAGCCTACAAAGGTTAACAAGCAGCGATAACGATCTTGCAAGAACAAGGCTACATTTGACCTTGATCTCCAAGAGTTCATGGTTAATATGATTGGTGTAACCCAAGAATATGACAATAGCATGTTAAATCTAGAGACCAATAATGTCTATCGTCGTACTAGATCGAGCCGAGGGTAGCTATTCCCTTTGACTACATTATTTTGAGGTTGCCTATTCAACTAACTCCTCCATGTGTGGATCATCCTTTTGTTAGCAATGCTAACTCAGCCATAGTGTCAAACAAATTCTAATCTCAAGTCAAGGGTAGGAGTGGACTGCTAACGTGGAAGACAGAGAGGCCATCATCAACCTTAATAATTAAATTAATACCTAAAAAGGAAACTGACGAGCGCTTCAATCGATTCAAAAATATGCTTCGATAATTGATGCTTACTTACCAGGCCCCTATGAGTGCTTCAAAAGAGAAACAACTAGTTAACATATTTGTCAACAAGGAGTCACTATACCAATAAGATGTCTTCTCCTCTCGATTAGAGTCTGAGACATCCAGCGCACTGAAGACGAGGCATAAATTGAAAACACTCAAAGGCCTCCAAAACCAGCTCAACGCTCTTACACATAGGACTGAGCTAAGGGATGTTGGGATCACTCGATCTTATATCATCGAATAAGATTCTATTCCATATCCGATGAAGCTTAAGCTACTAATATTACATACATTTGATGGCAAAGGTTTCCCAAACCAATACATCTACTACTTCCATCAGCAAATAGGAAATGTAGTAGAGAATGATGCCATCAAAGCCTGACTTTTTATTAGCACCATTCAGGAGACAGCCTTTGACTGGTTCCAAAATCTGGCTTAAGGATCTATCAAATCGTTAGCTGACTTGGAATCATAGTTCTTATCCCAATTCCATGAGGACTAATCTGATATAACAATGGCCAGACTCCTTTCAAAAAAATCGTAAGGGGAATAATTTGGTCAGAAATTACATTGAATGGTTTCATAACCTATCCTTATGATGCTGAGACATGCCATTGTCGATGTTGCTTTAGTCATGCCATCATAACTTTCTCAGCCGAGTGGAAGCCCACATGGGCACTATTAAGGCTAATTCAAGGAAAGATCTAATTGAGAGGGTCAAAATTACTGAGAAATCTACTGAGAGATTCAATCAATATAATTCATGGTCAAGTGATGAAGATGATGATAATAAGATAGGATAATCCTCTGATGATGAGAACGAGATAGGACAATCCTCCTATCGAAGTTCAACACTCTCTAAATCTTGTCAAGTGGAAGCATCAACCTAGCCTCTTATGACTATGGCAACGCATTCCCAGTGATGCCACTCTAGTTTGTCAGCTTTGTCTTATAGGGCATGAGCCCTTAATGGCACCACCTTTTTTGGTATGTCCAATAGTACAACCTCTACCAAAGCAATTAGTTGTCAAGTTCAGCATCACACCTCTGACAATGGCCTTTACACCCTACATGACATCATAAGTTAGCCCTCTGTGGGCATTCATGATGAAGCTAGAATCTCTGAGTTCTATGTTTGTGAAATCAGTCTAGCCTTAAGTTTTTCAAGCTCTAGGAGACATTACAAATAAGGTAACTGAATCAAGCGTCACCTTAGACCACCAAGTGTGGGAACTCTATTTCAATGATGTATTACAATGGAGCCATGAAGGAGTTATTATCACAGGTGTAGGGGTAGTGCTCTTCACTCCCTATAGTCACGTCATTCCTCAAATATATTCATTGACCGGGCCTTATTCTAATAACATGGCTGAGTATGACACCCTCGTAATTAGCCTATAACTCGCCTAAGATATGGGTGCTAGATATCGTGAAGCTTATGATGATTTTAAGTGGTCGTTAATTAAATCTAGGGGGAATACAAGGTCCGGCACAATGATATCTCCTACCATATCATGAAGAATACATGAAACCTACTCATTCTTTTGACGACTTCTACATTAACTATGTAGCCTACATCAAGAATACCTACGCCTATATCTTGGTGTCTCTGGCAGCTACTTTGGCCTTGTTGACCAAGCACATCATGATAGCTAACCACTAGCTGTGTTGTCCTAAGTGAATCTTGGAAGCAAATGATATTTGCACCACACCGATGGGTTTTGAACTCAACGATTAGTGTTACCTGATCATCGACCACTCCTTGTGTGGCATAATGTCGAATCCCTATCTAAAGGAGATTGCACTTCTTTTTCTACATTGTACTGTCGATCATTCGATGGTTTATTATGCTGATGCTTATCACCAAGTGAAGCTCGGGTGGAAATCAAAGAAGCCCATGATTGTACATGTGGAACTCACTAATCTAGTCCCAACCTTCAATACTGACTTTGTTGTTTAGGCTATTATTAGCTAACAATGTTTGAGGGATGTAGTGGCCTACGGTAAGAGATGCCATGCATGCTAATTTCATGCCGACTTCCTGCATCAACTTCCATGTTCAAGACACGAGGTATGGATATTATTGGGCTAATTAGCGCACCATTCGCTAAATTTCATCAACTTATTCTGGCCATTATTGATTACTTCTCCATATAGACTGAAGTCATTCCTCTTAGAGAAGTCAGGACTTGAAACATGGTTAAGTTCTTGACACTATGTTGTTTATTGATTCAGCGTCCCTTGGAGGATTGTCTATGATAACGATCTACAGTTTATCAACCAACCATTCTTCAGTTTTTGCGATAAGTTCAAAATTCAATATGTGGCTTCTACGCCATGCAACCTAGTCTCCAATGGTCTATCTAAAGCTTTCAATAAGTCTATTGCTAAATTTCTCAAGAAATTTGTCTCCTTCAACAAACAAGATTGGGATGAAAAGCTCGGGGAGTGTCTATGGACCTATCGAACAATAGCCCGCACTCTAACATGCACTATGCCTTTTTCCTTGGTATACGGATGCGAAGTTGTGATACAACTGGAGATTTAGATACCGCCATTAATAATTGCTCTTGCTGAAAAGATGATTACTGAAGAATGCTATCAAGACCGTCTCTAAGAGCTAGAGGCGCTAGATGAGTTGAGACTCAGAGCTTAGAATTTGAGATCTACCAGTCATGGATTTCCAGAGCCCTAAATAGGATAGTTAAGGAGTGATCTTTCAAACAAGGTGACCTGGCCTTAGCTGTTTATCAACCCATGGACATGACACACAAGACTAAAGGAAAATTCTATCCCAAATAGGAAGACTCGTTTGTAGTAGAGACAATCAACTCAAATGGAGCATATCCCCTAATTGACCCAAATAGCAATAGGATCATGGTGCCAATCAACGAGAAATTTCTTAAAAAATATTATCCTTGATTTATAGCCACTATTATCTCACACAGAGATTCCGATCATGTTTAAGTTTCCACCTCTGACCATAAACACCGATCATCCTAATCTAAAATCCCAATCAAAATTCCCAGCGAGTCATCAAGTTAACACCACACATCCGCTTGACTACAAATGCATTACCACCGTCATGTTGATGTTAAACTTCTAAATGGTTTTCACCCTAATGATCCAATCGTTTAACATTACACCTCCATTGAACAATTTCGTCAACTGGTTAATATTATACCTCTGTCGAACTATATCGTCGACTGGTTAATATTATACCTGTGTCGGCTTATCTTTTTAGATTTGACTGGTTAACATTACACTTCTATCAATCTGTCTTTACCAAAAAATCGATTAGTTAACATTACACATCCATTGATTTTCTACTGTTAAGTTAACACTACACTTCTAAATGGTAGTCGTCCCTTAGACTCTTTCGAATATAACTGGTTAACATTACATCTCCGTCGATTGTTCTATTTAACACGTTAACATTACAACTCTGTCAAACTTCCTTCAAAAACCGAGTGGTTAATTAATATTACGCCTTTATTGGTCATTTATAATCACATTTTTTATTACAATTTTATATTCTTATTATCTATTTCACATGAATAAATATAGCACTAATAAATGTTTTTATCTTAATTTACAGGTTAATGAAGAAATAATGAATAAAATCCCAAAAAACTCTAACTTCCTTATTTTGTAACCTTTTATTGAAGCCTAAGGTCAAGCCAAGAATCTTATAGAACCCGGAGATAATAAAAATCCAATATCATATTCAAGATGGTTGGCCGCAAAGAAAAGACGATATCTCTCAATCCGGAATGCGAAATTTAACATATAATATATGAAAACCACCTATCTCAACGAGATGAAGCCATCTGTCAAGTTAGATTTTTTTATATAAGTATCGATAAAGGTTTTGATATGGGTATCGATACCTGTATCAACACCGGTATCGATAGCTGTATTGATAACGAATATGCAGTTACAATTTAATGGCTGAAATTGAGTAACTTGGGAAGGAAGTTTAATCCAAGGGCTCTCATTTCATTGTTGTGGGCTATAATTAAGGGTAGAAAGTGAGGGGTTAGGGTATGAAAAAATTTGTAACTCCATTTGGAGAGGAGGGTTACTCTTAATTGAAGACCTTCCAAATTTATAACTTTTGTTATAATTAATAAAAGGTTTTTCTATCACCTCTTCGTATTTTTTTCTTTTCTTCTCTTTATTTGATGATGAAGATGAAGATGAAGATGAAGATCAAGATGGAGGTTTGCTTTCACCTTGAGGCTAGAACCCTCTTGGGATGTAAATTTCCTCTTTGTTAATAAATTTATCCTTTTGCTTTATTTTCTTGTTTAAATAGCCAAGAGACTAGAACCCTCTTACCTTATATTTATTTTCATGCTTATAGAGTAGATTTACTTTCATGTCTTTATTTTCTTGCTTTAAATTCTCGCATTTAATTATTACAATTTATTTTGTAGTTTAGATTTTATTTTCTTGCACTATTCGTCTTGAGGCTAGAACCCTCTTGGGATTAGTTTTTATTTTTATTTATTTTTATTTTTTTAATTCACCTTGAGGCTAGAACTCTCTAGGAAATTGCTTTTTTAAGATGTAGAATTAATTCTTGTAGGAACTCTAGAAATTACATAAAACTAGCTTTATTTTTTTTATAATTTATTGATCATTCTCTTATGTTTAAAATGTTCATGTTTAGGATGTTCAACTAAAGAACTAATTGGCAGAAGGAATTCTAGAATTACTATTTATTTGTTATTCTTTCATGAGTATTAATTTTACTTAGATGATGATTTGATATATTATGCTACCGTTAAGTGGTTTGATAGTCTATACTTAATAAATCTAAAGTAGAATGTGATAAAAAAAGAATGGTTCATATTTTATAAGTGATATTATCTAGTGGATTCAATTCTAGATTTCTCATATCTTTAATTGAATCCTCCATCTCTTACTTTTTAATTTTTCTTTTAATTCTTGATTTTTCTCTTATTTGTTTCTTGATTTTTTTTCTTCATCTTTCTTTCTTTCCTTGTTTATTACATTTATTCTTTATCACATCCACTCTTTCTCTATCCACTCTTAATCTCATTTTGTACTTATTTACACACAATTATTCTCACTCTCTCTATCTCTCCACACACATTCATCACTCCTAATTGTCACATACACAACATAAGAACCGATTTTGATATTCTCCTATAAACACCTTCCTCGTGGAATCAATAATTTTTTATACTATAACTTGATTAGTTATGCACTTACAACTCTAGAGGTATACATTTATGCCCTGTTAAGTTTTTTGCGCCTTTATCGGGGAAGGTGCTTATAAGTAGGATTTTATTTATTTTGGTTCTTTAACTTGTGTGTTTTCTTATGAAGGAACTACTTAGAGCTTAAAGATCACGGACTAGAGATCAAGGATTTGAAGATTTGCTTTTAGAAACTCTTCTTTCTTGTATTTTCAATTCCACCCTTTTAGTTCTTCACAATTAGAGACAATTAGGATCTAAATTAAAAAAAGATTTTATTTTCGTCGACCATAATAAAATTCACCATCCACTTGAATCATTACTAATAAGATAATAAATTCAAACAAAAGCTCTCTTCTCACATTTGTTTGATTGTTAACCATAAAAAAATTCTTCTTATCATCCATTTGTAGTCGTTTTTAATTCCTATGGTTGTATTGCATATAATAGTAGGATTTCACCAAAGTGATTTGAGCATCTTGATTTGGCACACACTTAAAAATATTTTTAAGGATAAAACCCCCCTAATCAAGATAAGGTGAGGGATTTCATCAACTTTTACTTAGCCCACAAATTATTAATTCCTCACTACACAAACCCGAGCCAATTAAAACTCATTAGACATTGGCCCCTAAGGACTCGAGCTCATTAAGGAATAATAAATTCTTAAGTGAACCGGTTTAAGTTTACTTGAATCCATTGGTGACTAAGGTAAGGTTTAGGGGCTACATAAAGCGCTCAGAAAGGAACGAGGTACTTAATTAAATTTTTAATCTCCCTCTAGTACTATCCTTTGTAGGCGTATAAAATTGCCTATAGGTCCCTTATCACAGCTCGACGACGCCAATTCAACAAACGGACCATCGAGCGACGTATCCAAGCACGACCG